>JADNRY010000806.1:0-25520 GCA_015501585.1 Rhodocollybia butyracea
AGCCTTCGGCCACAGCTGGAGGTGCTGGAGGTGCAGTCTTTACAATCTTGATGTTCTTAATGAACATTGCCGTGATCAACGCAAGTCCTGCAACAGGCACGCCGATAACAAACACTATACGCAAGGAATGTGTGTACGCTTGCACAACACCAGGAATCATCGAGGCAGGGAGTTCGGTGTAGATAGCGGTTGGCGACTCCTTCACGATCGTCGCAGGAGCTTCTGGTGCATAGATGAGAAGATACTTGGAGAGCTCCGAAGCGAAAACGGGCTCAGCGACGCCCAGTCAAGGGTACCACCAAGGAACTGGCCGAAGGAGGCCATACTCGTCGCTTGCCCGAGAAGTTTCGGTGCGTCTTTGAACTCGACTCTGCAGAGGGGATTAGATTTTGGCAGAAGACAGGGAAAAAAAAACATACTGCATTGCCAAGATTGAATTTTGCATACCCATACCGGTGCCAACACCAGCCAGAATTTGAAAGCCGATGAGGCTAGCAGATGATGTTGATGTGGTGACCGTGTAAAGAAGTCCGGAACCGACAGCAAGGAAAACGGGAGAGCAGACTAGGAATGGCCAGCTGGGTTTCTCATGAGTAAATGGATGGTGAGATAGGTTATCAAGGAACATACTAGTATCCAAACTTGCCGACGAGTTGGCCGGAGGAGATGACGCTGAGTACAACGCTGAGCATAAACGGAAGGAGGTCAATGCCCGAGTCAGTGGCCGTTCTGTGTCTCACGGCCTGGTAAAATATAGGAATATACTGTGAACACCGTGTTAAAGGAATCTCCCCGTATAATTGAAGAAAGACTTACATATGAGAACAGCAAGAGAGAGAAGCGAGTAAGGAAGCTGTATGCAATAATGGCGTATCTAAACAAACCAGTTCAGTGGAAGCACAATGTTTGGTAAACAAGCCAAAGGTTACATTGAACGAGACTTAAAAAATTTGCGTTGGAACCATGGCCTTGTCGCCATAGTAGATCTCCCATATGATGAACACTATGGCGCAAACTCCCGAAAATACAAAAGTCTGGAATAAGAAACGGTCAGATCTTCCTAGCCGGCTATCAATGATGGACTGACGATGATTGACAGCCTTATCATTCCATGGCTTGGTATTTCCGCCCCACTGAAGAGCAAGTACTACGCAAGTTACGGCGGCGGCAACCAAGACAGCACCGATATAATCAACTTGAAGGACTTGGTGAAATATGTCGTTTAAACGATCGTTTCGTAGGGTCAGATCCCAACGGAGGCGAAGCTTTCAAGAGGAAAGTTACGGCGAGTACAGATACACCTCCAATAGGAAGGTTAATGAAGAAACACCACCGCCATGTAACCTGGAATGCGGGTCAGTAAAAAAGAACAGTCAAAATGAGCCAAATGCCCTACGTGGTCAGTGAATGCTCCACCAATAAGAGGCCCGATGACAGATGAGAGACCGAAGACAGCACCAAACATGCCGAACAGCCGTGGTCGGTCCTCGAGTCTGGTAGCTTGAGATATTACTTGAATCATAGCAACGACTGTACGAAGTTAATCAAATGGGTAAACAAAAAAAATCGAACATACATATTCCCGCTGCTCCGACGCCGGAAACTGCTCGACCAGCTATTAACTGGTCGACGTTCTGTGCTACTCCGCACACCAAGGACCCAGTCTCGAAGATAGTGATGGCAGAGATCAAGATCCACTTGGCGGGAAAGATCCGTAGGAGCTGACCATAGAATAACAAGAACACAGTTTGTGTTAGAACGAAAGAGGAAGCGACCCATCCTTGTAGCGGAGAACGAGTTGAAATCGGAAGCTATACGAGGAAGGGCAGTTGCTGATAAAAAAAAAAAGCAAGGGTTAGTTTAAGCCATAGCAAGCTTAATTTACATGTACTTATACATACATAAAATAGTTTGGTCCAGTGCAATCAACAGAAGGGACAACAACCTGTTTAAAAAGATTAATTTCTGACAAGTCGAAATTGAGAAGAAATCGACTAACATTGCTACAAAGATGACTGCGAGTTTCTTACCCGTCACCACAGTGCTTTCTGGTTGGGGCACTGGTGTCTTTGTATCATCATCGATAGTTCGAGAGAGTGAACAGAGGCCAAGGTTTGATCAAAGGATTCGCGGGGAGTTGCAGTCTTTTGCAGACATGACAGAAGAAAGCGAACGAGGGGGGCGGATAAACAAGTGAACAAGCAACTAAGGCCATTATATGTACTGCACGGCAAGAGATGAACGCGTCGATTGGCAATTTGACTCAGGTTTTTTGCGAGCCGGTAAGCAAGTTTTAGTAAATTGGGTAATTAGCCGTGGAAATTTGTCAGTGATTTAATCCGAGTTTATCCAAAAGTACCGTGCCGTTTCCGCCTCCTAATTGAATTGGAAACTTGCGAGGTACTCGCTGGTACTTGCAGTTGCGTGCAGCCTCAATAAATAAAACACCCGACGCTTGACAATCCGATTGATATACCAAGGGTACCACACAATCGCTACGGGACGTCGTCGGGACCTCTCGGAACTTAGAAATGAAATGAATCTCGATTCTCCGGTAACTCCTCCGATGCAAGCAAAGTTAACTTTGAGTAGCTTTGAGTTTCCTTGAGGCATTTACAAGTACGATGCATGGAAGTGGATGGACTATCCAGAAAGTCAGTCAGCTGGCTTGTTTATGTGTCGCAGTACAGAAACAAAATGAGGTATAGCATAAAAAAGATGCTGTACCTTTTGGCTAGTTCACCATGGCGGATTGACTCTACTTGACTCGGACTAGGGATCAAATTTTAGTATCCAAGTACAATGGAGATTACTATCCAGGAAGTACACTCATTTTCAAGACTAACTGCGACACCAAGTTATATTATTCTCCAATGATATCTGCTAAACCATTATTGAACCATGCACGTTTGGATGCGCTGTCCAAACCCATCAATTTCCTAACTCTGTGCCCATACACTGGAACCTCAGGCATCATGTGCAAATTTCCAGTGAACTCGATTTCATTGCCGAACCTTTAGGTTTGGCTCCTTACGAGAAAGTGCAAGGTATTTCCAAACTATTCCCACGAACCATATTGGGACGAGCTATTTCCTTATTTGTGCATGATCATGTGAGCTATGCATCATGCTAAAGGCGCTTATTGAAGGATGCATCAGCACCAGCATCATGCGCCTTTGTTTTCTCATTCGCCTCTCCAGCTGAACTACTTGCTACATCCAAGATGATTCCGCAGAGAATCAGAGAATCAGCTGTTGCTGTGCTTTGCGCAAAGTTCCACCAAAACCTGCCCCTGCCACTGAGGCGCTCGCCCAATCGCTCGCCGCTGAGAACTGATGTGGGTCAGGTCCGTCAGGATAGATAGAACATCGAAGGGAAGGCCAATTCACTTCTGGGGCCCGACATTGAGCCCACACTTTGCCACCCGTCTTGAGTGGACACACCATTCCCTCCGAGGCTAACTTCTCTATACTTTCTGCTACAGTTCATGACCACTCCAAAGGCGCTTCTCTTTGTCTCTCTCCAGACTCTCCTCCAGCGACTCGTCTTCTGTTGTGGACGTTGTTTGATTGCATCCTTGATGACAACTTGAAGTACAACATTTGTGACTTGAAAGTCCTTGGAACCTCATCGATCATCACTTCCGAAGATTTGTCTGATATAATTGCTCAGGCTACCCAGATCTGTGAGACTGTGGTTGTATTGTTTAGATATCCCCTGGTTCAAATGGTCCAGCTCCTTCTTACTGGTTGCTACTGTGTCTGCTTCTTGAAAAGTTCTTGGTGATTGCCTCATCAGCCAACTTCAGTCGATCCATAATTCTGATTTCAGTTATGTTTCCACCAGCAACAGCATGCGCCTACATCCTTGGACTTATGGATTCAATACTGTTTGCTAGATAAGTTGCACAGCTTCATTACTATTCAACTGAAGCTTCAGCTCACTAGATTATCATTGTTGACTGCAGTCTACTGTAGCCTTTTCTTCTTACCTTCTACTCTTCTGTTTGTCTATCCATATTTTTTTAACATGTAAATCCCATGTCACATACTTACCAAACATTGCATACTATGTCTTCTAACCTCAAGCAGCTGTTCCAAATCCTGGTAATCTATTATCTTTGGATGAGCATTGAGCTCCATGTTTTCTCTGTGCATAGCAAATGAAGTTTTTTCTGAATTTTCCACTAAGTTATAGCAATGATATCCTCTTCGATTGGTAGATCACGCACTAAGCTCACAGTTCGCTCTACACTTGGTTGCGGTCCTGGGTGAGCCTTAACATATTCATTCCTTGTAGAAGCGCTAGAACAAAAAAGGTTCGGCCCTTCGCCGCTTGCGGCCAGGCCCCCCAGTCATTCAGATATGCCACCCCGCACTCATCCAAACTTGTATCATCATCGTTCAACCGCGCCGTTCTCATTCTCCGAGATTCGAGTACATCAAGCAATCCTTCAAAAATCGCGGCGGCTGGAGCTACTCGGAGATACAACCCAAACTGTTCCAAACTGGGTGTACTTGATGCGTTTCATGTTTAGACCCAGGAGCCTTCAGTCTACGAATGATGGCGCTATCCGGATCGCGGAGCACGCTCAAATACCCAACCCAGCTAAGACACTTGCCAAATTCCAAAGCTTTCAGCGCTGGCATCAACGTGAACAGTTCTACAAGCCGATCAGGATCGCTAATCTCCACATGCGATATCGCAAACTTCTCCAAACGACAGCTCGATCGTCCGAGGAAAGCTATTAAATCCCTGACGATTTGCTCATGGGTGGCTTTTTCAGTGAATTGGTCTCCATTGAGACTGAGCGAGACGAGCGAAGGAGTAAAACCAAGCCAAATGGTGAGAAGAGGCTGGTTAACGGCTGCACAGAGACTGAGAGACTGGAGGTGCATGGCGTCGATCAACGCGATACGATTGGATGAAGTGTAAATTTGACCATACTGGGCTCCCGTGGTGGATGCCGGGATTACTAGAGAAGGGTAGGGTTTTGCACTACACCGAGCTGCTCAATTTTGGGACAAAGCTCGAGAAACGTGTACAGGACAGGCAGAGAGGCGCTCCCAGAAATATTCCGTATCTGTGATTTTCGGTGTGAATCATTCACTTGCGGTACTGGCAGCTGTAGTATCATGTCTATCACATGCAAATTACGAAGAGTAGGCGAATAAACGAGCGACAAAAGTGGGTAAAAGTTGTCGCTTTCGAGTGAGAGGGATTCGAGAAATAGTGGGTGTTGCCCATTGACGTGTTTTGGTAAAAATCCGAATCCGATATAGTCAGAAACTTGGCCGGCTCTCGTAATATGAGCAGACTTCCATCGGGCTGAAGCAGCGAACAACAGATCCGCAGCTGAGGCTTTGGGGTTGTAGATGCGGATGTGAAGAGGCCCGTTTTTAGAGTAGGATAAGGCGAGTCTCGTGTAGTCTTCTAGCTTGGCATAAAACGCTGGCGATGTGATGCGACCCGACATTGATTCATTCGGGGGAATGTAATGGAAAGCCCAGAGCTGAGGTACGGAGATGCAGATATTGCGGAAGCGGGAACACGTCCATGTGAGAGTCAAGACTTTGAACTGGCGGCTGTATGGGGAATCAATGGGCCAAGGAGAGGAAAGAATGAATTCCAAGAAAATAACGCTTAAGATTTCATCAGGCAGCTCAAGAATTCGAATTGGGGAGAAAAGCAGGTAATGAAGTAGTGGTTCTGAGACAGTAAGAGTATTGAGCGATTCGACGATTTTGTCTTGATGGTAGCGAGACCAGTCGATTCATCGCGAATACTGTGTACTGAGTAATGATACCTGAGCTGGTTCTGTTGATTACAAATAGTAATACATGTGAAGTCACTGGCCGGACCAATTGATACCAAACAAACATTCAGAAGCAGTAATGTGTTTACATCAAGGAAGCCAATTCGTTGAGCATATCTAAAAGTGTCGAGTAAACTCTCTTGTATTGATTTTACATTGTCCCAGTGATATATGGGTTAGGAACTTCGGATTTCAGAATTAGCATGAATGTACTTTTGTCCGAAAATAGAAAGATAAAACTCGCTTTGACTTTTATATGATATAGTGCGCATTATTTATATAGCAACCGGTTTAGCAAGTTTTTTATACTCAAGTAGTTATCTACAATTGATTATAAAAATCCACTAGATATTATACTACTTCCTCCCCTTCTTCCCCTTATCGATATGGGCGCGCAACTTTCGTTGTTTCTCCCTCAGGCTCGCCTTCTTCTTCCCCTTCACAGACCCACTGCTCAAAATCATCATGATCGGTTTATTTCTAGCCTTCTCCTTGTTCGTCGAGCTACTGGGCGCGTCCTTTGTTTTCTTTCCCTTCCTAGACCCATATTTCTCTCGGCCCTCCCTTCCTTTTTGTATGGACGCCATACGATCAGCGTAATCCGCTTTAGCCTTTTTACGCGGTCCAAGGATGTCATTTTCTGAAATGAAAGCAGCTGAAGGATCCTCGGAAGGGTTTTGAGCTCGAGATAGTCTTTGTTCAGCTTCCAGAGCAGCTAGTTTACGTTTTGCGCGGTTACCACCACCTTCTTCAACAGATTTCTGTGCAGCTTGGACTCGAAGGTCGGAGAGTAATTTAAAGTCTGCGGGAGTAAGGATCTACAAAATTCAGCCCGAGTTTAAACCATATATATATATATCGCGTACCTTGGTCGTAGCCAGAGTTGAGATGGCTTGTGCAGTGGCTTCTTTCTCCGGCTCTCCGTCGACGTCCATCTTATCGTCCTCATCGTCGCTAAATCCGTACTCGTGCTCGTCCACCTCATCTGCAGATCCCCCTTCGATCTCTTCGCCGTTTTTTAGTGCTTCCTCTTTCACTCTCCGCTTCTCCAACCTTTCTTTCTTTCCCCTCCTCCTTTCCTGCCGTTCTGTTTCTCTACTCTTGTTCTTGTCTTTCTCCTTCTTTTCACCGTTTTCATTTTCGCTGTCACTGATTTCAATGTCTCCATCGCTATCACTGGATACGTTTTGCCACCCGTCCTCTGAATCAGAGTCAGATTCAGAATCGGACTCTACATCCCAACCCTCCCAACCGGCGTCGTTTTCCTGATCCGATTCTGCACTGCCTTCTTCTGCTTCACGAAGTTGCTTGAAGTGGCTCTCCAAAAGCTATTTGTATGGTGAGAGAATGCAAGGGTATACAATCGAATATAGACCCACCAAAAGACCTTCGATATCAACAGCGGCACCAGCAGAATGACCGAAAGGAAGGTTGCGAGCTGCAGAGGTTTTCATGTTGATGGTAGCTTCTTTACCCTGTTGAAAAAAAAATAAGCTGTTGCACGTTGTACAGGGAAAGTAAACGAACCCGTTCTCTCTTCTTCAAAAACTCGGGATGAGTTTCACGATAGAGATGTAGCAACCCTCGAGAAGCCGCGATAACGGTTTTGTCTTTGCTTTTTCGATACTCGATCAAATCATTCAACAAAGGGCGTAGATCGACATCCTTGTCGCTCAACTTCTTTCCGTCAAGTCCGTCCTCCACCATATTGATAATGTCGGCCTTTTCTTTCTCCCGTGCAACCTGCTCAGCCTCTGAAGCACCTACATCTCCTGAGTCCACATCTTGTTGCTTTCCTTCTTTCGACTTTTTCGCCGGCTCGTCATCATCATCATCTCTAGGTCCCATAACTAGCGGCTGCCGTCTACAAATCTCCGTGATAGCGTTGATCCCAGCCGCGGTAACCTCACTTCCTACTCCTGGATGGACAAACTCGTTCGCAAGCTTTACAACCACCGGTTTGAGCGTCTGCGGAGGTATCAACGAATGCACCGACTGAGCCAGAGCAACAAGAATGGATGGGACCCTCAGCTGCTTCGGTGCGAGCCATTTCTGGACGTAAGAATAGAAAGGCATAACGAAGAGCGTATGTGCCGATATGACACGGGCGAGGAGCTGCATAATAAGGATTTTGTGGTCAAGGGTAAAACGCTTGTCGTAGCGGTCTAGAATAGTAAACAGTTTTTCGGCAAAAGTTTGGGGATCATTAAGGAGTTGAAGGGCGGGAAAATTTGCGTTAGACTTTTCGGTTTTCCCGTGTTTCTTTTTCTTTGCGGTGTTGAGCTTCTTCTGAAGCTTCTTGTCTCCACTACGAGTTTTTTTGTTGATTTCACGGCGGTGGTGAAGCGATCGAACGTCAACATCCTGATTAAGTACATTAAAAAAAGTTGAAGAGCAGGGAAACATACGAACCTCTTCATCTTCTTCGTCGCTATCTTCTCTCCCATCGTCGTCTCCGAGGAAGAAATGCATTGAAGCACTCTGGACTTTGAGAACCGGGTGCAAGCAGCCTATAGCAACGATAGACACAGGCTTCACATCATTCCTACAAAATTGAATGGGTATACCATTGAAAAGTACCAAGTTATACTCACCAGATCCCCTTCCTCCAAAGCTCCTTTGTTAATATCACAGCCCACATAGCGTCTTCTCCTCTTCCTGCCGTTTTATCCGTCGTACCAAAATGCACTCCGTTGTTCACTTCTTTCTGTTTTCCCTTGTTTCCGAAATTCGAAATATCCGCCAAACCGTTTTCAACCATACCAAAAAGCATTGCTTGAATCGCGCGGTTCAACTTGTGATTCTTGGCGCGTATATTGGCTGTGCGAATATCAGAAAGAATCGTTTTGCGAATATTGGCACGTAGCGAAGATGAAGTTGTTCGAGGAAGAAGAGGGAATAAAGTCCGTAGGAGCCTTCAGAGGCACAGACTTAGCAAAAAGTAGTTAGTCGGATACACAAATAGCTCACTCGATGGACGTGATGACATTCTTGTTCCTCAGCAAGACCATAGTCGAGATCAGTGCTTTTCGCGTATCTGGAGAGAGCAGGCCATAGCTTTCGATTAAAATAGTGGAAATATGGGAAGGAAACTCGGCGGTTTCTTTTGGGTAACATGTCGAAACCTGGGCAATAAAAGCGACCAGTTCACGGAAGTGCTGAGCGTGCTCGTCCGGATTGAGATGAAAAATCAGTCGTATACTGTTATAATGGTTCCACTGCTGGAGAAATTCATCTTTATATGAGGGAGGGTCCCGTTTTATAAGATTTTGTAACTGCGGCAAATTGGAAGTAAGAAGCACTGAACGGCCTCCCATGCTGGTGAATGGATAAGAAACAAGATCAAGAAACTTATTTCAACTTTCTTCTTTGGTCTATCTTTTATAATGTCATGTGTAAAAAATGCGAATTATAAGTGTAAGTCCTTCTTAGCTCAGTTGGTAGAGCGCGTCACTAGTATAGCTCACTATGACGAGGTCAGTCGTTCAAGTCGGCTAGAAGGAAGGATTCTCTTTCTTTTTTTCCTTGCTCAAACTTGATTATCAATTATTCGATCTCTACATTCTGCGTACGCTTTTAATTAAATTCTCTTCAAATAAGAAACTCATTGAAGAGAGCCCTTGCCGATGTCGTACTCACAATCCGTTTTTCCTGCGCTTTGCCAAGGCGCTACTGGGTCAAGCGCATCTTGCCTAAGTATAAAGAATTTAACCAATGGACGTTCAGTGTGATGTTCGGAGAAGTTGACTCACCGAACGTCAATCATATTAATCCTTCTTGGAGTGGTATCTGACCGCTGGGTTATGATGACATTGGAAGATACAGCCTCCAGTATGGGAGCTCGGGCGTTCACTATTCATACAGCTCATCGGGCAGTTTGGAGAATTGATAGTATTTAAACTCACGAGAGATGAGCAGAGAAAAGGTGTATGTCTGAAAGTGTTATGAGAAATTTCTGACGTGGGATTTGGAGATAGAATTGCACACTTTTGCGATGGTCATGTCACAAAGCACTAGTAAACGGAGTAGGATATATAAGAATCAGTAGCACATCTAGAGGTCAGTACTTACTGTAATAAAGCCCAACGTTTGTTTTGAACAATACAACTAAAGCGATCTGAGCGAGCAGCGGCAAAACATTGCATTGAATCAGCCTATAAGTCAAGACTACCAAGCTCCTGAAGGGGTCGGAGAACAAGTGAATTAGGTCCCTTTCAAGAGCAAGTGACCACAACATACCTCGGTGAGAGAATGTGGTACTCTCGTTCTCTCCGGGATCGGATTTCAGTATAATAGATCAGCCCGCCAAAGACGCAGATATCTGTAAGGCTAATGAAAGAAGATTGAATTCGTCAATTGTAAGCACACTGTTACCACTTACATACTGCCAACAAGCCACGCATAACCAACAGGGCTGATATAAAATCAACGAGTGTCGGGATCAATCGGGGTACATTACTCACAATACAAGGTTGGAATCAGCTGTGATCAGCGAGTGTCGCTTCACAAGCGTAGCAAACATCCACAAGACGATACACCAAGACACAGCAGCAAGCAGAGCAATCATCGTCGGAAGCCAAACATTCTTCCGCATGGAAAGCATCCATATACGACATGCGAACCAGAGCTGGACAATGAGTGCGGTCGTGGGGCTTTCAAAAAAAATGCTATAAGGAGATGGAAATAAAGTTTGATCGACAGCGTACTCACAAGAAAGCGAGTAGAGCAATCGCTTCTCTGTAAGACACAAGACAACAGTGAGTAACTAAACCCTCAATCTCGACGCTAACGAAAGACTAACTTTGGGGTCAACAGCAGAGCAGAAAAATCTTCGGTTCTGGTTAGCTCTCTGGCCGGGTGCGAAAATAGCCAAACACACCTCCCCAATTAATTGTAGTCCACTGATAGCACCACAATCCTAAGATATCATGAGGAGTCATAAAGGACATCGGTCAGAGGTAACGAACCAGAGATTATAGTATCACCAAGGGACAAGAGCATACACGTTATTACTACAGTTCTATAAAGCAGCTTGTCGTTTCCGAATGTCAAGAAGTAATGCCAGCCTATGTCGATTCAGATTGATAACACGAAGATCAACAAGGAAAATACTCACCAGCAGCTGCTACAACGCCAAAACTCATAAAGGACATCCACCCACTCA
This sequence comes from Rhodocollybia butyracea, assembly GCA_015501585.1. Taxonomy (NCBI): domain Eukaryota; kingdom Fungi; phylum Basidiomycota; class Agaricomycetes; order Agaricales; family Omphalotaceae; genus Rhodocollybia; species Rhodocollybia butyracea. The sequence continues at coordinate 10,980 of JADNRY010000806.1, forward strand.
CAACCTTGAATAAAATCAACGTTAATGGCATTGAGAATCCCTTCTGTCACCAATCGCCGACACCTACCACAGCACCAACCGAGAGTATTACATTATCCATTGTCCTGAAAAGAAAGGAGAGGCAAACGATTGTGGTCGTTGAGGAGAAAAAAGAGATTGGTTGACGGGGACAATGAAATGGCCCAATGGAGATGCTTTAAGTTATTGTAAGTCCTAACGTACCACGTACCTTAGTATGTACGGAGGGCTTCATTTGAAGTGCCACACTTTTACCTCACCGGCCTCTGAACCGGAAAAAGATTTTGAGTGGAGATCCAAATCGATTTTGTTGAACGGACGTTCAAACGGTCAGGGCCAATTGCGAGGTCAAGTCACGGCCGCAAACTTGTCGAGGGTATGATGTTCATTGTATGCAGGGACGTCGGGGACGTCCAATAGACTGTATTGTAGAACTTGTGTACACGTTTTTCTGTTGGTGAAGTGTGAATAGAGCGGCAGGAACAAAAAAGAAAAGTAAATAACAGGCTATGAAAGAAAAATTTGAATAGCCCACCGCGAGGGTCGAACTCGCAGCCTTCAGATTAACACCGCCTTTCGGTCATAAAAGTCTGACGCTCTATCCGATTGAGCTAGGCGGGCAATATTCTTATGGGAGCAAGATAGTAGATATGAGAGCCGGATTGGATTAGTACACCTCTCATATTCTACTTTCGGCTTTCGTCGGTTCCAATTTTTTGTTTCCCATCCAATCCATCTTTGACTTGTATCATGTTTCTTTGGTTTTCCCGTCGTGGTGGGTAAAGCTCACTTACATAGTATCTGAAGTCCGATTGTGCGGACTTCTTTCTGCGCCAGACCATCGGTAGTTTTATCAGCTGTGTGCACTGTGGCTTATGTCGCATAATATTAAACATGGTGTAATGATGAACTACCCACGGACTTTTTCAAGAATTGAGCTGCAATGTAATAGTCTAAAACCTTTAGCTAAAATTGCTTAGGCTCTTATACGGATAAATCTTTGATAACTCTCTCTTTTTTCAACTCGAAAAGTTTGAGAGTAGTCCCGATGAGGATGGAAGGAATTTCGGACCACTAAATCCGAATGCACCTGAGGTAGACCGCGAATGAATTCTAGATAGAAGACCTATAATAAAGCTTGTGAACGATATCAGGAAAGAAAAACACACAGCTCACAAACAAAATCAATTAAGAAGGTTTTTTTGACACATTCCTTCACTTCCTTTCCGACCAAAATGACTGAAGTATCAGCACCGACTCCAACCGTTCCTCGTCGTCGTCGACACTCGGGCACTACCGCGGATTCAGATGACCTTCGTTCTGCATTACAGTCTGCTCGTAAAGCAAATACCAATAGTCTTCTACCGCCATCTGTTGACACACCGCCGAGGCCGAAATCAACGCCAGGAGAGAGGCCAGCACTGAGAAGAAGACAGAGAAGTCCAAGTGGCAGTGAAAGTGAGGATACAGAGATGTTGGTTGAACAAGAAAATCCGAGTGAAAATGAATACATTCCTTCATCGATGACCACGACGGACCGGCCCACAAAACCGCTTCCTGGAAAATCTCTCAATCCTCGAGCTCAAGCTTTTAATTTTACTGCCAATCCCAACCTTCCTAATCTCTCAAATCCTCTTCTCCTCCCTGCCACTGCTCATGTTCCTCGAGGCGCTGCGGCAAACGGTGCTGGTATCAGCTCCTCTTCAGCCCCGAGAAGACTTTTCGTCATTCTCGAACAGGCTTGTCTCGAAGCATATCGTATCTCATCCAACTCCAAAATTAACGCAAAAAAAGGAAAAGAGGGCGAAGTCAAATACACTCTTTTAAACTGTGACGATCATCAGGGCATCTTGGCCAAAACTGGTCGGGACATTGCTGACGCCAGGCCTGATATAACACATCAAGTCAGTCTTTTTTCTTATCACAAATGTCTCTATTCATTGTTTCCTAGTGCCTCCTCACTCTTCTCGACTCCCCGTTGAACAAGGCTGGTTTACTTCAAGTCTACATCCATACCGCCAAAGGTGTTCTCATCGAGGTAAATCCTCATGTGAGAATTCCTCGTACATTCAAGCGATTTAGCGGTCTTATGGGTGAGGTCCACTTTTACGATGCTCGTTCACTCGGCTAATCCAATCTAGTCCAACTTTTGCATAAATTATCTATTAGAGGTGTTCAAGGATCCGAAAAATTGTTAAAAGTCGTCAAAGTCAGTTACGATGGTTTACACGTCCTCCTTCATCATTCACAATCTCTGCAGAATCCTGTTGTAGACCATTTCCCTCCGGACACTTATAAAATCAGTTCGTTCTTCTCTCAGTGACCCTATTACTTGGCCTCATTTTTCTTAAAAATAGCCCTCTCTGGCGATTCGCCTGTTCAAAAACTTTCAACCTACCTTCCTACCCTATTTGATCCTCCTGCAGGTGTGTCTTATGTTCATTATGTCGTACATTCGCGCTGATAATCTCCTTAGGCTCGGACCGCAAACCAGCGAAAAACTTGGCCGTCTTTGTCGGCGCCATGGCTCGCGGAAAGGACGATTTCGCCGATGCCTACGTGGATGAGAAGATTGGTGTCAGCCAATATGCGTTAAGTGCGAGTGTGGCCTGCGGAAAAGTATGTAATTCGACCCATGCGGATGTTCAGTGCTGACTGCTCGACAGTTCTGTTGCGCTCTGGAAGAGCTATGGGACGTCGCCTAGACTGATCGCGACACGAATACATTGCTTTCCTCGCTGTTTTTGGTTTGGTTTGGTTTCCTTCTCGTTGTGCATTTGTATCATCAACATCAACTGTCGACGCACCCACCATTTTGAGTGCGGCTAGCTCTGTATTCAACGCAGAGTATATCCTTTTCAACAAAGAGGATCGATTGTACTATCTCTTTCGAGAGCACGGTAGTGTTCTTGAGACCGCAAAAAAATATCTACATACTTAATTTAACATACATACGTACATAGTGGTCCTGTTTCCACTTGTAGCAAACCTGTTTCAATTTGGCGGAACCAGAGAAAATTCAGACAGATGCGATCACGGCTCTAAACAAACTTTTGAATTGACCTTGAACTAATCAGACAGAATCATTTTATGGTACTTCCCTACGCCCATGCTGTTAGACTCTTATGACTGGCGGTCAAATCGAAAGCGCACCAGACTGCTCATAATAATCTTTATTGTCCTCATTCTAGGCACACTTTTCTTCTCCAGATATACCACTTCCCTTGAATCTTCGCATCATGGTGAACTGGTAGCACAACAGCTGTTAGTGTCTACAGTCACTGTCACTGTACATGCTACTTCCACCTACACGTCTCCTCCCCATGTAGAAACAGTCACTATCGAAAAGGCCATTACTTCCCAGCCAGAACCTATAGTGTTCTCTCTGATAATGTGGTCTCGCAACTCTGCAGTCGAAGGAGCTCTTTTAATCAAGGTTCGTCTCCGAAACCATAATCCATTTACATTTATCCACTCAGTTCATTGCAGACTATTTTAATGTATACAACTAGCCCAACTGAGTTCCATATCATCTGCGACCCTAGTGCTCGCGAGCTGCTTGAACATCGTTTCTCCCTTTTAACCAATCCTCGGCATCCTATCAAAGTCCGGTTCTATCAACCCTCGTTACAAGACATGAAAGACAGAATTTCCCGAGAAGGCTCAATACGCAGTGACCATGCCTCCGGTCTTCGTAAGTAACGTTGCTATCCGCATAATTACTTTTCTTAACTTTTAGATATAGCTGGTTTAATGAAACTTTTTATTCATGAGATCCTCCCTTCAAGCGTCACCAAATCTATCTACATCGACACAGACGCCTTCTTCATATCCGACCCAACATTTCTCTGGAATGTTTTCTCCCAACTCAAGCCCACTACCGCCATCGTCATGTCCTACCATCCCGACGAGAATTCACCGATGTGGAATTACGCTTCCAGGATATGCAGTTGTGTCATGCTTCTCAACTTGGAGAAACTACGTGAATTACGCTTGATGGACTCGAGTGTGTACAAGGAAGTAAAGGATGGTTCCTTTCCCGAAGCATTGTCTCCTCCTACATTCCGTGCCATGTACGGCGAGCCCGGGCCAAAAGGGTACGAGAACGTCAAACTCGGTGACCAGGGCTATTGGTGGGCCATCGTAGACAACAGACCTGATATATTTGAGCCGCTGAGCTTTGACTTTGAAGTTACCAGTTGCCTCATGGACACGTATTCCATAACCTTGGGTGAAGATAGTAGTACAGAAGAAATCGAACTACCCCGACAAAGTCACACGAAAGGAACCCCTCAGGAGGTAAGTTTTTTTCTTTAGCTGCATTTACTCTTATTCACAAATGATTAGGGTATCCTGATCCGTCCAAAATTGCTTCATTTGTGAGTCCTGGCACTCTACAGCAAGATATTCTTGTTGACTAAAATTTTCAGTAACTGCTTATTTGGAGTGGATGTATATATGAACTGGGAAGGCTGGTTAGATCCCACTAAATCGGTGACCAGACGATGGGGTCCCGCCATGTTCTATCATCACGGCTACAAGTGGATCTGGCTCAACCAAAGAGCACTGAACAAACCCACTGCACTACTGGTAGACATCGTCAACGTTACCGATGTGGTATTCGCAGATCTACAACAACTTTCTCGGAATCATGCTATCAAGGAACACCGTTTGAACCAACCGCACCACTGGTAACATACCACTGTTATATATGCAAATCCACAGGTTGATTGAGATCATTCTATACATATTTCATCACAGGGAGGATCACCGATCATTGCGCATATTTTTTTTCCATTGCCTCTACAGTCTCCCTAGAACTTATATATATACTTATAGTATGTACAACATAGAATGGTTCTAGAATCATACAACAAAATCACTCGCAGTGGTCCTCCTAGAGATTAAGAATGCCTTCCTTCCGCCCAAACGCAATACAAATCCGACAAAAAGTCTACCCCATAATTAGTCCATTTCTCTTCCACATAGATTCTGCGTTCCTCGATATTGTCTACTGGGATGCCAGAAGTATCTTCCACGATTCGGAGAAACTCCGTATAGTCTGAACAACAGAGAAGAGAGATGAACTAAGTCAAAACACTGTCTAATAGGTTTCTCACCAGAAAGCCGCCTTTCACTGAGTTTTATGAGAGTGTCTCGGGGTAAAATCTGGTCAGGTAGTAATCCCCTAGACGTAGAAAGCTGCACGAAAACAAAAATAACATCAAATAAAAGCAGTTCGGAAGGAAGTGTACACATGCCTTTATTCTATGGGCATTCAACTTCTGGAATACATCCGGTGATATAGGTGTTTTAGTGTCAAACTTCTTCGCATGACTTGAACTATATCGTCTTCCTCCTCGCTGTCAGAAATGATGACCGGAGAGGATGATTTCACCCGCGATATAGGAGTCTGTACCGCCAGTGTAGTACTGGTCGAGCTCTCTGACATCATCCTAGTACTAGATGTTTGAAGACAATCTGGGACAGCCATATCTTGATGCTGAAGGAGTAGATCGAAGGCGTAGGAGGGTTGGGTCAGGTGAAGGTGCATCTGCTCGATATAGACTGAAACGTTGTTTCGGAAGGTTCGATCCAGTTGTGACTTCCATACTGGGTTCTTTAGCTGTCCCATATCTCTTTATCAGATCAAAGTTGAGATATCTAAGGCAGAACACACCGTTTTTGACTTGGTTCACACGGCGCGCTGGGGCCCTCGTTTTCTGAATGTTCATCCCTCGAGGAACTTTCCCATCAGGCACTTGAGTCCTGGGTCTTTTCACCTTCCGTGGTGTCGACGAGGCCAAAGGAACTGGTGTGGTAGATGCTAATATCGTTATACGTGCGTCAACGAACTTCCTTTGAAAGAGAATATGTATGAGATATAAACAAAACACTTGAAAAGAACTCACAAAACCTCTCGAAGCAAAGCCAAATCCGCAATCCCATGTTCCATTTTCAACTTGTTGCAATACGCTTCCGAGCACAGACTAGAGGGGTTTCAGCGAGAAGTGCAACAGTTATGACTATTATGCTCACGTATGATATCTTGCACTTAGATTGTGATTGTATTCGAGCTTCTCCGACGTTTCCTCCAGCCTCGTGCTTCGCTTCAATCCATTGGTCGAGTTTTCATCTGAATCAACATAGTGTACCGGAGTTTCTGGGAGCGAATCCTGAGGCGTTGTGGATAATGCCTTGCTTGTGAATTTCATCGAAGTCATGATGGCGCGATGGAAAGAGCGTGTCAGTGAGTCAACCATGCGCACATGTGCTTTTTTCACACGCCACGGCAATTCTTTGAGTTACCTAATCAGAGTTTGCCATACTTTTTCAAAGAAACTTGGAGGTGACGTAAGCCTTTTGCTTTGCTTTTGCTGCGAAACGTTCTGGTTATTACATGAATATGTATCAAAGTCTGGTTCTCGAGACTACGTTACTGGTATGAAAAGGCAAAATATCCGCGATTCTGAGTAAAAATGCAAGACCAGAGTATTGGGAGTGGGCATGGGAGTGTCAAAGCGTTACATCTGAGATGACGTCACTTTCTACCTCCGCAGGAATTTTATAACCGGCAAGCGGCAAGGCCCGCACCCGTAACCAAGACACTTATGCCATCGAGGTTGCGCTCGCGATATCCTAAAGTAAACTAGCCTGGCCAAGTCCTTGCGATGCAATACATAAAATGGAGTGCTGAGCGCTGATCCAAAGAGCACTCTGGTGCGGGTAGCGGAAAGTCGAAAACGACGAGTCCGACGATTTCTATTTCCGAAATCCTTGGAAGGAGGAAGGAGGAAGGATTTCACCCTTATTTTTTTACGGGCGTGATAAGGCTTGATATTCACAAAAAGAAGTGGCTGAAAACGGAAAACTGTAGTGCCGCATCCAAGTTTATGCCGTATACACAAAGACACAAGATGTCGGAGCACGACTTGGACTTGTGCGGCTAATCTAGATACTTACCACTGTACAGGGATACTCAATGGCTACTGACACTGTGACACTGGTCTGGACGACGATTAGCAGCTGAGTGTAATCAGGATTACGGAGTTCCCTAATAATCGGCCCGGCGGGTGAGGGGTTTCAGGTATGCGCCCTCGTCTATTTACTTAGAGCCCATCGATCTCCCATGCAGTTCTCGAGGCCCGTTCTATAAAAAGCCATAAGGATTCCCTGGATTCTGAATTTCGCCGATTTATTCTAGTCGCCTCCATTCACCCTCCCCCCAACTATGGCTAAATCCACTGCAGCTGCACTAGCAGAACTTATCAACGCTGCTCCCAAGATACATTGGATGGTTCAGCCTCTCTTGACATCACAGACGTACATGTCAAGTATGCTGCAGAAACGGATAAGCGAATGCGCGCCGATGGGAGTACCCAGTTTGCTGATTTATCCAAAATTCCAGAGCTTACTTATTTGGCTAATGACCCTTGGTTGACCATGACGTGTTGAATAAACAAACGCCTACAATCAAAAATGGGGATCGTGTAAAGTTCTTGGTGCTTGGGGCTGGTTTTGGTGGCTTGTTGTTTGCTGTCAGGCTGATTAAAGCTGGGTTCAAATCAGAGGAGATCCGGCTTGTGGATACTGCTGGTGGATTTGGGGGAACGTGGTATTGGAATCGGCAAGTTTTGCACGTTAACTCGAGAGTTTTGTATTGATTTAACTTTAGGTATCCTGGATTGATGTGCGATACAGAAGGTACGCCGGACTTTAATAATGATCTCTTATATACCAAGCGCGTTAACCATAATTTAGCATACATATATCTACCACTCCTTGAAGAGACTGGATATATTCCGAAAAACAAATACTCATATGGGCCCGAAATCCGTGAATATACCAACCTCATCGCGGAGAAATGGGGGTTGACCGACAAAGCCATGTTTCGCACAGAGATGAAAACTGCCGATTGGGATGAGGACAGTAAATGCTGGGCCGTGACGATGCAGGAAATGCGAGGTCCAAAAGAGTCCAATAAACCCATCACCATCCATGCCCAATTTATCCTTGTCGCCACTGGCGTCCTTAACTTCCCACAAATACCAAAGCTTCCAGGGTTCAACGAGTTCAAGGGACATCACTTCCATACTTCTCGTTGGGATTATGGATATACTGGTGGAGAACCTGGACAGAATCCTGCGCTTGAGAACCTCAAGGACAAGCGTGTTGCTCTACTTGGAACTGGGGCGACTGCTGTCCAATTAGTGCCTCAGCTAGCAGAATGGCGAGAGAGCTAGTTGTGTTCCAGCGCACACCGTCCGCTGTCGATTCGCGTGGTCAACGCGTCACAGATATTACCAAATGGAAGGAGGAGGTGGCATTCAAAGAAGGTTGGCAGTGCGAGCGGATGGCTCGTTTTGACTCTTATACCATTGGAGCACCAACTGGCGAGGATCTCGTAGCAGATGGGTGGACGAAGTCAGGGACTTATCACGCTCTCATTGGTGGTCCGTCCCAAGGTATCGTGCCACTCGAGAAGATCCCAGAGTATGTCACCTATTTACACTCGATCGACATCAAGCGAATGAATCGCATTCGAGCGCGAGTCGATGAACTGGTCCAAGACAAAACGACGGCAAGCAACTTGAAAGCTTGGTACCCAACCTGGTGTAAACGGCCCACCTTTCATGATGAATATCTCCCTCTTTCAATCGTCCCAATGTCAGGTTGGTTGACACTGATGGTAAGGGGGTTGAGCGAATCACTGAACAAGGCCTCGTCGTCAATGACCAAGAGTACTCCGTCGACCTCCTGATCCTTTCTACTGGCTACCGTGTCGGAAGCGGTAGTCCAGCAGACAGAGCTAACATGGTCATCAAAGGTCGAGGTGGTGTAGATATAAGTGACAAATGGGACGAATCCATCGCCACACTCCACGGTGTGGTCTCACACGATTTCCCAACCTTTTCTTTCCTGGTCCTTCTCAAGCATCCGCGACACCAAACTATACTCATATGTTAGACCAAGCAGCAAAGCACGTTGCGTACATCATTGCCGAGGGCGCGAAAATGGCGAAAGTCGACAACTTTTCCGTCGAGCCTACTGTAGAGGCGGAGGAGGGATGGTCTGAGCAGATCATGATGGGGGCTGGGAACTTTTCGGCGCTGGTTGGATGCACACCTTCGTATCTGAATCGTGAAGGGGAAGTTAACAAGCAGAAACCCCTCGAGGAGCAGATGAAAGCAGCAAGGGCGAGCATTTTTCCTTTAGGGATGTTATCATACATTGAGACAATTGAGGCGTGGAGAAACAAGGGAGGATTGGAAGGTATCGAGGTGAAAGTATAGTCAGGTGCGGAAGGGTGGCTTAAGGCTTGCCTAGATATTTTCGTTGTTTTCCATAGCCATTCTAGTATTTTTTTTGTATCTTGTAACTATATGCACGGTGCTTGGGCCAGAGACGCCATACCAGCCGGACAAAGCAAGGTTTGTGTGATGTACCCCGCTCACCAGTAAGACTAGGGAACCAGACGTCAATCCTGGGCTCCTCGACCTTCGAGAGGGTTCTGTGGAAAGGCGTGAAATAGATCCCTGGAAACCGAAGCACTGGAGAGACAGGATGGGTCTGTGACCATCTTCCACCAGTAGTTGTTGTTTGTGCGCCGACTGAGCTCTTCCAAGATTTGAGAACCTCGTCAGAGTCTGGGGATCAGCCTGGACTGTATTGAAAAAGTTGAAGTAACTAAGCTAGTTTACACAAATCTATCAGAAGGTTACTTATTCGTTCGAGTCGAGGGTACTCTGCCCCTGTGACTTCGGTTTTCATCCTATGCACGTACGTACTCTGGTGTAAAACTGACAAACAACAATGCCAGTCGTTCCGTGTGGTACACACGCCTTTAATAACCACCTTCGTCCTGCGGACGATGCGACGCCATCTGCCTTCGCTGTGTCTCCTCTAATTTTGGACAATTACTAATTCCATGTCCCAGTCCACCACAAACAGGGCATCCCTTGAGCATTCCACTTGGGAAACTCGAGGATCTTCTACCGTCGTGAGGAATGGCGGGACCCTACGGAAGCGAATAAGTAAACAACATCTTAGCTCGGTATCAATAATAAAAACTCACTTTTGCCCCGCCTCCATGAGCAAATACTTGAGATCCAAAAGCGTCTGTTCCGGCGTATTCATATTCACAAACGTCGTTGCAATGCCGGTCTTTCCGCTGCGCCCCGTCCTTCCAATCTGATGCACATAATCCTCAATCTCTTTTGGCATGGAAAAAATGATAACATGCTGGATTTCGTTGAAATCGAGACCTTTGGAAGCTACTCCGGATGCGACCATAACGTCCTTAGCTCCACTTTTGAATGATTTTATGGCGTACTGGCGTTCTTCCTGGGCTAGAGAAACATGAATCAGAATTTATCAATGGAAAAAGTATGGACCTACTTTTAGAACCGTGAATAGCTACAGCTTCAACACCTTTCAGAAGAAGGTATTCTTGGATATCTAGCAAATTACTCAATATTCATAATAACGAGAGGTTCGAAACATTGCTCACCATCGACTTCGTTCTTGTTTTCACTAAAAATGATCACTGGCGGCGGAGTCTTCTGCAAACACTCCAAGAGATACACCATTTTCGCTTCCTGCTTGACGTATTCGATGACTTGCAACACATCCAAGTTTGCGGCACCAGCCCGGCCGACGTTGACCAGCACCGGACGAATGAGTGACGATTGAGCGAAATCCTGAATCTTGCGGGCATGGTAGCAGAAAACAAGAGTGTTTGACGTTGTCGCTGTATCAAGAGTCCGCGTCAGAATTGATATCGAGAAATGCCACTGCAAAAAGATACCTTGAAAAAGCTCATGATATTTCCTCACATCGTCCTCAAACCCAAGATCAATCATCCGGTCGGCCTCGTCCATACAGAGGAATTTGCAGTTATTGAACGTAAATTTCTTTTTTTCAAGCATGTCTATAAGCCGACCAGGTGTAGCCACCACAATATGCAGACCTTTGCTCATCGTATGGCTTTGATCGCTCATGGATATCCCACCGATGCAGAGTAATGTGTTGAGTTGGGGATATTTTCCTTCTCTCGCCAGGGCTGATGTCCAAGTCAGAACGTTCTCATACGTTTGATTTGCCAGCTCTCTGGATGGACATAGTATGACGCCAACGGGTCCTTCGCCTCGGACGAATGGTACTTTTGTTTCCTCTTCAAGTGCGAGCATGATGAGCGGCAAACAGAAGGCGAGCGTCTTGCCGGAACCAGTAAAAGCGATTCCAATGAGGTCTCGTCCTGAGAACCTAATGAGCGGTTAGGATTTGAAGAGGAGGATAAAGGAGAAAACTTACGCAGTAGGAATGCCTTGTAATTGAATGGGAGTAGGAGCAGTTATACGATTTGTCCTAAAGATACTCCAAGATGGCATTGGGTATTTTCATGTCCTAGTATTGGGTTAGAAAGATAAGCAACACGAATTGAGCAAGTACGCACAACAAAATGCTCGATTGGCGGAGGAATGTCTTCGCTTCCACCAGAATGGCATGTTTCTCTCGAATGTGGTGGTGTTCCTGTTCTGTGCGATCTCGAATGTACTTTGGAGGTCGCCAGCTTGTCTTTAATGATTCTGTATATTGTATACCCTTGGCCAACTCGAGATCCGACAAAAGTTTCTTCCGGCTTTGATGGCCTCGAGAATTTCTTCTTCTGCTTCCTTGGTCTTCTGTTCTACGGTCTTCTTGGAATCTGCATCGTCGGTTACAAACACCAGTAGAGAATGCAAACCACACACACCTTCTTCAGCTTGCGTGAATGGACATCCTGGGCTTCCATTAACAATGTTCGCTCTTTCCGTGCCCTTTCTTTCCTTCGCTCTTCTTCTTTGGCCTCGTCTTCGATTTCTCCCTGTTCTCGTTGCTTATCTCGAGTGCCCTTGGTTGTCCCGCCCAACGAAGAAAGCTTGGTGAGCTTTTTTCTTGTCGCGTTGAGAAACTGGAAACATAAGGAACATAATCATCGGTTTCGTCGTCTAAATTGTATAATGGAGGAGACGGTGAACGTTGAACACGGCGCCGTTTCGTTGGGTTTTCCGAAGTCATGATGAACAAGAGCAAAAGCAGATGGTCACCCGGCCCGGAACTTATATAAAATCGATGGGCTGGATTACTTTCTTCACAGATGGCTGAGATTTTTGACCCATCGACACACCCCCACAGACGTTGTACGTGGCTTCCCCTCTCACAACCCAAAACTCAACGTTTGATACACAGATAACCCTCTTAACAATGAACATGTAATCGTGTCTCCTCATCGAAACAAGCGTCCTTGGCTCGGTCAAGTTGAGCCTCCCCAAAGTACTGAGCTTCCACAGTACGATCCAGCGTGTTATCTTTGCCCCGGAAACACCAGAGCTGGGGGAGGAAAACCGAAGCATACAAGCACACTTTGATTTTCGAGAATGACTTTGCTGCAGTCTTGCCTCTCCAATGCCGAGGCTCCTGTTGCTCCTCATCATCTTCTCACCACCGATCCCGTAGGAGGCGTCTGTGATGTCTTGATCTTCCATCCAAGGCATGATCTTACTATATCAAGATTGTCTGTACAAGATCTCCAGCGTATCATCGAAGAATGGATCAGCATCTATGTCAAACGTGGTTCGCAGGAGGGAATCAAGCATGTCCAAATCTTCGAGGTTTGCTCATCCGTTCAACTAATCAAATTCAACTTATTTTTCCTTAGAACAAAGGAGCGATGATGGGCTGCTCGAACCCTCATCCTCATGGCCAAATATGGTCGTTCACAGCAGAACCAAGATTCTTGCACGCGAAAAAGTCAACTTTATCGATTACTCTAAATCCATACACCCGCATTCGTCAGCTCCCAAGGGACCTCATGGTAAATAAACAACGCTCTGGATGGAAAACCTTGATTGATTCATCCAGGAAAACCATGCGTGCTATGCGAATACGCTCATACGGAAGTCAACCTCGAGAGTGCAGAGCGGGTCGTAGTCAAGAATGAACAATGGGTCGCTGTCGTTCCGTGGTGGGCATACTGGCCTTTTGAAATTCTACGTACGTGCTGGCCGATATCTCAACACCTATCAGCAACTAATGCCCCCACAGTCCTCCCTTACCACCGTCACATCCCATCCATCTCGCACTTGACGTCCGAAGAAAAGACTTCCTTTGCCGATATCCTTTCCAAAGTCACCAAACGCTATGACAACCTCTTCTCCTGTTCATTCCCCTATTCAATGGGTATCCATCAGCGCCCAATTCCCTTGTCATTACCAGAGGAAACCGACGAAGACGATATCGTACATCTACACCTACACTTTTCTCCACCTTTGCTACGAAGCGCTACGGTGAAGAAGTTTATGGCTGGGTGAGCTAACCGTTCAGGGATCCTATACCGCCATTGAACTAATCCCAATCTCTTTCAAGCATCGAGCTTATGGCCGAAGCCCAGCGCGACATCACTCCTGAACAAGCCGCAGCGCAGCTCCGGGCTTGCTCAGAGATTCATTACATGGATGCAAAGGAATAGGAAATGGAAACTGGTCTTAACATTATACAATAAACCTTTATTCCCTCAGTACGTCTTGAAAGCGATAGAGATGTAGAAGGACCAGATTACTGACTGAATGGCGCAGAAGCACCTTTGTTTGACGCCTGCATGCGGTTTGCATTCGGTGTAACTTGCGCAATGGAGTCGACGCCACAGCGATTCATGTGGGCAAACAGAAATAAAGCATCAGAGTCTGATCAGAGTCAAAAAGAAAACTTGAATGTAGGAATTGCAAAATACAGCTTTGGCTTGCACCTCTACACAGAAAAAGACGTGTAAGGCCGACGATATACAATTCAGTACAAATGAACTCCTCATACTTCTGTCTGTGAAGCTTGAAGAGTCGGGGATTGCTGCACAAGCAGTGTAGCTGAGGCATTCTACTTCCCTTCGATCTGCAACCACATGCTCCAACACTTCCTTTCCTCCTCAGTACCCTCGAAAGCCCAATTAACTTTTCTAATCTCGAAAAAGCCCTCCGCCTTGTCAGGTTCTTCGTATCCACTTCGAAATGAAGTAAAGGCGAGGTAAGGCAAAAGTTGACGCTTTTCCTATACCACAGTAGTCAGATAAAGCTTGGATAAGAACCGTTCTCATCACTCAAGCTCACCTCTCGAGATGCTACACATGGAGGAAGGTTGAATGCACGGTATAGGTTTGTTGTGCCATGCAAGCTCCATCGAACCAGTAAAAATAAAGCATTGAACGAAAGAAGTTCATAAAGTCATCCATATGCTAAACGTAGGGTAACCACAAACCTTGCAGGAACTTTGAATTTCCTAGCAACGTCGACATAGTGTTTCCTTGTCGGAGCATCGCGATTTGTATTATCTGAAGAACGTTTTAAGGACGGGTCAAGCTATGAACAACTCTAACTCACCAATAACACAACTAAGCCCTTGCTCTAATGCCTGCTCTACTGCGGCTACACATTTTGACCTTGTTCCTAGTGCATCCTGGACAAAATATGAGCGAATACTTGCGAACCGTTC
>JADNRY010000807.1:0-25438 GCA_015501585.1 Rhodocollybia butyracea
CTCTCAAACATCCTTGCACAATGATATGCTTACTCGGGACTGCACACGAAAGTGAGTGAAAGACTAAGTCCAACAAACACCAACACACACACACACTAAGAATCAACACAAGTTCGGAGGGGTGCACAAAAAGATGTCAAATTCAAAGTACAATCAAAGGTAATAGATTTTCTTTCACAAGTTCTATTGAACTTGGGCGTGTTCTGTTCTTTGGACCTAATAACTTTACTTTGAAAGACTCCTAATAGCTTTACTTATATTACTTCTTTCTTTAATACAAGTCTAATTGCCTAATACTGTCTTTCTTTTTCTGTTACTAAATCTGACTTCAAAACAAAAACACTAGAAGCACCCTGAGCGCTACTAGCTGAGACTGTGAGCCAAAGCCAGAAGTGGGGGGTAAGAATGCTTCCTCCATTTCGTGTAGGGACACTCCTTATATTCTAAATCTGATCATGTACAATTATCACAGCATAAATACTCCATACGAGCTGTGCGGGAGTACATATGCTCTTGTTATTCAATAAATAGCTCATGAAATATTTATTTCACGCGCTGTCTTAAATCTGCGGGACGCCGCGGCATGATCTCGGAATGGTCCCGGAACCTCGGCACATCAATCTCCTCACATCAATCTCCTCGGGGTCGGCGATACATTAATCTCCTCACATCAATTTCTGATGGGAAGTCCCGCTTGGACCGTTTAACGTTGATACTTGTTCTTTCTTCTATAAATCTATTTGTAAGTCTTCTAGTTGCAATAAGATATCTTAGGATCGCTTCAACAGTCTGAGTAATAGTCTTTATTTGTGGTGGGTTTCAGTATTCTTGTACTATCATTGATTACAACTGTGTTCTGTTGCCGAGACTCAGTTTTGATGTCATCAGCAATTAACATCCGTGTGTTTTAGTGATACCGCGCGGTAACGGCGGATTTCTAGAATACTTTGTATAGCACATGAGCTCAATGCAGTCTGATTTGATGCCGAAAACGCGCATACATTGCGCGTTTATGCCCAAATAATTATGGGTCGTATCAACAACCACCAGCACAGAAGCACCCAAGACCCAGTCCGCCAAAAACCTGCGTCGCAGAACCTGCTGTGCAGAAAATCAGGAAGCAAATGGCCACCCTCGTGGATCCGGCCATGCCTGTGAGAGATACGTGCTCACTATGACCCCGCTTCAGTCAGGGCTTGAAAGCAACGTGCTTCCATTAGCTGAAGGGGGCTGGATTGCCACCAATGCCAGCTATTATGGGGCAAAAGTCAAGCAGAACCTTGAGGATATGAAGGCAAATGGATTTACCCACATTCCGTGGAAAGGAAAGTAAGCCATCTCATCTCTTTGAAACAAGCTGTCCTCCACCTTGTTGTATAGAGTTTCAGTATGCGTAGTCTAAGCTGCATCCCCCTTCCATCTACAAGCTCATATTGATGCCCTTGTTCACAGCTTCATTTGCCCTTTGGTTTCCTAAAAGCTACACTGAGTTTCACTGACAAAACTCACAGCTTAACCATTGACAAGCTTCGAGCTGGCATCATTGAGTAATTATGTAGATAGTGAAATGCAACTTGTTTTGTTCCACTACTTAGAAATCCTGAGAAAGCTTCATCCAAAGCTAAGAAAGAACTCAAGCAAGTCCGTTTGGACTGTTTATGTTCAGTGAGAACAATTCAGAGAGATTTAGCATTTCTGTCTATAATGACAAGGAACAATGTTCCTTTTGTATGGATGCCAGTCCATGAAACGTGCTTTCAGCACATCAAAAGACTGGCAACCAAGGCTCCAATACTGAAGCCTATAAATACTAATAAAGACGAACCTATATGGGTCATCTGCGATGCATCAGTATCTGGCGTTGGATGCATGTACAGTCAAGGACCTACATGGCAACATTGTAGGCCTGCCGGCTTCATGTCCAGAAAGTTTACTGCAGCGCAGCATACTATAGAGTTTTCAAAATAGGAACTCTAGCTATCCTCAAAGCTCTTCTCAAATGGGAAGATAAACTTCTTGGATATCAAATTCATGTGGTCACTGACCACAAAGCATTAGAATTCTCTCTAACGCAATGAAAATTGTCCAGTAGACAAGCTCAATGGATGGAATACCTATCCAGATTTGATTTTGATATATGATATATCAAAGGAATAAACAACAAAGTAGCCAACGCATTGTTGTGCTACTACAAATCTGACGTGATTCATGAGTATCATGAACCGCATGAATATGTAAATGCCAAGCAATCACAAACCAATAGGTTTGCTACATTCGCTTCCGATCCCCACAAAACCATGAGAATTAATTGGAATGGACTTCATTGGTCCATTCCCAGAATCGCAAGGATATGATTACCTGTGGGTAGTCATTTGTAGGATGACATCATGAGTACACCTTATACCCGTGAAAACAACAATAACTGCATCACAGTTATCATGGATCTTCATAAAGGAGATCATGAAATTACATGGACTACCTAAGTCCATTGTCTCAGACAGAGACTCAAAATTCACATCACGATGGTGGCGTGAAGTACACCATTTACTAGGAGCAAAGCTCCTAATGTCTACATCATTCCACCCCCAAACGGATGGAATAACTGAATGAGTAAATTGTTCAATTGGCCAAATCCTATGGTCAATGGTCGAAGCAGACCAAAAAACCTGGGTAGAAAAATGCCCAATGATGGAATTTGCATTGAATTCCAGCGTAAACGAGAGCACAGGGTATGCTCCCTTTGAGGTAGATGGAGGGTACATGCCATCCATGGTTCGCGAATACCTGAGTGATGCAAAAGTCTCACCGGGTGTACGTGAATTCGAAGATCGTGCCCTTCAGCACCTCTCTGATGCCCACAATAGTCTTATTGAGGCAAGGGTAAAACAAACCTTCCATGCTAATAAGCACAGAAGGGATGAACCCGAAATTAAACTAAATGATTTAGTTTACCTATCGACAAAAAACTTAAATTTGCCAAGGGGAGGGCTACCAAGCTCTTACCAAAATCCTTAGGACCATACCCCATTGTCGAGGTACACCCTGATTTGTCTAACTACCGAATTGGATTGCCAACAGAGGTGGCAAAGCGTGGAATACACAATAACTTCCACGCGTCGCTAATACACAAGCATTATTCCC
Source organism: Rhodocollybia butyracea (assembly GCA_015501585.1). Taxonomy (NCBI): domain Eukaryota; kingdom Fungi; phylum Basidiomycota; class Agaricomycetes; order Agaricales; family Omphalotaceae; genus Rhodocollybia; species Rhodocollybia butyracea. The sequence goes on from JADNRY010000807.1 coordinate 3,142, forward strand.
TATGCGCTCAGTAGCAGAGCCATACGATTTTGGCAAACCATCCACAGCAGAATGGCTAGTCGATGAAATAATCAGACATCATTGGGATGGCTGAAAAATACTATTCCATATTAAATGGAATCTTGGTGATACCACCACAGAACCATACACAATGTGTAAGGACCTAGTCGCTCTAGATAGATATCTAGAACTTCAAGGTGTCGACAACTGGCAATGACTTCCACGGGCAACCAGTTAGGTCTCCATTCCAATCAAAATACAGTGGGTCAAAAAAGTGCCCACATGTTTGACACCTTGGGAAAGATCCTAAACTTACAAGATAAATATCACATATATTAAAAAGTAACCAGTGGTGGGTAGAATGCCCGGGATCCTGGCTCCATGTTTATATCCAGCTTGTCATTTTTTGATCAAAAGTCATTGAGATATAGTTAATTTGATACAGTAACTCATGTGGACAATTTTTTGACCCACTGTATTCTATATGATAGAATCACACAGAAGCAACGGCATTTGCTTCTTTTAGTAAAAGATTACCCCGACAATCACATTTGGTGGCTGTGCCTTATGTACAACCACAATCGGGCAACGCCTCATGTCGTGCCTATAAAAAGGGAAAGAAAATTTTATCTTTCCCAACTTACTCTTTCACCATCATGAAGAAAGACATGCCGTCGAAAGACAACAAAACACCATTGCTGCCTTGGCAGCAACAATGACAAAATGATGGCGCTGGGCAACCAGCGCTATCTCCACCTTCCATACCGGCTCAACTGAGCAATCAGTTGATGCCTAATCAATGAATGGTTGGCGCATCGACGAACCCGCCAGCACAGCGAATGCATATCCTGCTGAATCTTATATTCCCGGCTAATAGCCGAGAAGTCATCTGGTATCTGAGGATACTTCGCGAACCTACGTTTGTGAGTAGACATGGGTACAACATCTCACGGCGTTCGACCCTATACCGGGTCTTAGACCAGGAAGTCTGATCTCTCCAAAGAGGAGACCTAACTCACATAAGTGAGTTACAACAAACTCCGCTTGTCAACTGGTTCAAACCAATTTTTGTATCGATTGCCCATACTGCTAAGCAGGACAAGGCTGCTGGCATCACTGCTGGCACTCTGGATGGAGAAAACTCCGCCCAAAAGAAGAAAAAAGGGAAAGGCCATATTAAGCCCGCCCCTGTAGGCTGGTCCAGCAGTACTACCGCTGGACCCTCATCTATTTGAATGACTCCTGTGGGCACTGCACCGCGAGCCAAACTCTCACCCACTGCCAGTACCTCAGCATATTACCTCCAAAAAAGGGATAGAAGTATAACATATTTTTCCCCTGAATTTTAACAATTTTTTCCAGTGAAAAAGAGTGAATATTGCACTGGAAATAGGCATGGGAAAATAAGTACTTTTCAGCGGCTATTTCGCCCGAAATAGGCCGCTAAATATGCCATCAATTTCAGCTGATTTATTACTAATTTTTCGGCATCAATTTCTTTCATATTTCTTTAGACAAAGAAAATCTGTTTCAATGGAAATATGTTAACTATTTCGGCTGTGAAAAGAAATGGGCATTGAGCGGCGGGCCTCCCGGGCCGGAAAAAGGGGTCTTTGGCCCATTTAACGGGCATTCAATGCCTGTTGCTTTTTGCGGCCGAAATAGTTAACATATTACAATTGAAATATATTTTCTATTGCCACTCATATTTCCGAGGAAATATCAAAGAGATTACAAAGGAAAAATATACTGAAAAATTAGTAATAGATCAGACGAAATTGATGGCGTATTTAGCGCCCTATTTCGGGCGAAATAGCCGCCGAAAAATACTTATTTTCCCATGCCTATTTCCAGTGCAATATTCACTCTTTTTCACTTGAAAAATTTGTTAAAAGTCAGGGGAAAAATATGTTATACTTCTATCCCTTTTTCGGAGGTAATATACTGAGGTACTGGCAGTGACCGCCATCCCGAAATGGTACAGCTGATGCCTGGGCAGCATATCTCGTCACCTCACAGGGGTTGACAGTGCGCCCTTTGTGCATCGTGTACCGTGATGACGGTGCAGTAAGCGAGCGCTCCATTCATGGACGCCAGCTGATCAATACAAGGCGGCCTGATCCGCCTCCTGGAACCCCTCTGGACATATCATCCAGATATTTGCTTTTGGCGGCAGAGGTTATCCTCCGTCACCATTATTATTGCCATTTAGTGGCTATGGGGCAGATTACAATCGCCTCGCCTCCTCTGCCGCAAACATCATTCGCTAACTATCTCAATGGCACCATCGAGGATGTTGCCCGATTCTTTGCTGAGCAAGGAATCTCAGTTGCGGATCTCGAAGATTCTGCTTTGTATGCAGCAACCTGGCTGCAAACATTCAACCCGTGTAATGCGGAAGCAGCATTAGCTGCTTCTATACTCAGAGGGCGCATGCCCCCTCATCTTTGTCTCCTTGCTGGGATCAATGATCACTATCATACTCTTACGGGTACGATAGACAATCGTCTGCCGGTCATCACAGATGTCCAGCTTACTCCAACAGTGTTCAACCCGCTGCCTGTGCCTGTGCCACAGGCTTCATCTATTGCATCGACTTCGTCGATGACAACTAACATTGCTGCTGGAGCAACTGCTCCAGCTCCTTCTTCATCTAGACCTGCTCCCACAGGACCTACTTCATCATCTGGATATACGTCTCCCCAGATGGATGAATCTGATGGATAGTCCCCCCAGTACTAAATGTCTTACTGGGGATTTATCCCATCATATCGTTTGATTAGTACCCTAGGTACTAATCTAGTGGGGGAGGGTTCCGGCCGCGCCTTATGGCGCAGCCTTAACTTTTGTCGCATCGCAACTCTTATCTTATCACCCGATTAGATATCATTTCTATTATATTCATTTCGATTACTATAACTAGTTGAATTACATAAACTACTGTAGTTCTTCTACACTACGAGTACACAATTGCATAGCCTTTGTCGTGCTCTTTTGTGTGAACGTAAGACTCTCACCTAAGGGTGTTATAGCATTGCAAGTAAGATGGACATTCCATCCAAACTCACATTGCATAGTCCATGGATCTGACGGCGTTAGCCCCGCATTCCCTGTATGTGGGGCTTTTATTGACCATGGCCTACAAGCCATCAGTAATGCCAATCAAAGTTGGATGGCAGGTAGTGAAGAACTGGCGCATTATCATGCGCACAGTATCAATCATTGTGCTGCTCTGCAGCAAGAAGACTCTGAATTGGTGGTCAGTATTGCTTTGAAGCTAGGCACTACAAAATGAGAGATCAACAGTATCAACTGTTGTCTGCATGACACGCAGCACAACTACAACAATCTGCTACAAGATCACCGTGCTCTGCAAGCAGAGTACAATAGAATGCAAGATGAGGTCGAAGACCTCAGACAAGAAGACAAGAGGTCTCGATGAAGTCGAGGCTCTCCTCATTACAGAGACGCTTGCAAGCCATTCCGGCAAGCATTGTCTTGTTGAACAATTGCCCTTGGAAGAGAGCAAATACCCAGTGGATGAACCCACTGGTGATGATTCGGGGCCTATGGACCAGGATCCTCCTGCTGCACCAGTTGCAGTCAACACATCCGCCGTCCTGGCACCTGAGGTGCTGGGACCAGTTGCAGAACTACCAGTTCTCCCTCATCAGAGGGAAGACGGTGGTTACTTTGTGTCTGACTATTGGGTCAGATATGGCATTGATGCCAACAATGCTGAGGCGGACGACAATCATTGTTTACCTATCCCAATCTCCATGTCCAATGTGCAATCTGTCCAAATGAACAAGTCGCCAAAGGCACTTACTCCAATTAATCAGTTGGAGGTAATCTGGTACCTAAGGTACCTTCATGATCCTGTCCTTGGCCAGAGGTGTGGTGTACCCTGGGGTAAACTCTGGAGGATTCAACATCTTCTTGCAAGTATAACGTGAGAGGTGAACAAGATCAATCAGAATGGCAATGCTGCCTTGCCGCAAATTGGTTTATCGCTGTTTTTGTGCATGACACAGCTATGAAACACAAAGCTTGAGAAGCACTCAAGCGAGACAATGCAGCTACTCCAAGTGTGAAACCAAGCAAGAATAAGAACAAAGGCAAGGGCAAAGCCCCAGCTCCCATGCAGATAGTTGTGGAAGGATCCCACAAAGCCACTGCCAATCCCAATGCATCTCGCATGTACAACCCAACACAGCTGTCCTCACCTGAGGAATGGGCTGCTTATCTCGCTAGCCCCTCTGGGGCTAAAACACTATTCGCTGATGTATACTGGCGCCGCTCTGATAGAGCTATCAGTATGTGGACTCTTCAAGGACACCTATTGGTAACATCTCGCAGGCCTACCACGCCTGCTAATACACCACCTCATGTCACTGCGCAATATTATTTGCTGGCGGCTGAAGTTATACTTTGGCCAAACTATTATAACAATTTGGTCACTAGTGGCCAAATTACTATTGCTACTGGGACACCTGTCCCTCCAGTCATGTTTGACGACTCATTCAATGCCACCCTGCTGTCTGTGGCAAGGTCTGACTGTTGCAGACATCGAGGACACAGTGTTTTTATGCTGCCAACTGGGTATACTCATATGTGCTGAGTAACTCGGATGTAATATTCACCACTAATGCATTATGCGCTAGCTTCACCTCCAATGTACACCTTCCATTAGGGTACAACAAAGACTAGAGATGTCCACGAGTCCAAGTCTTCACAAGTACTTGCAGGTAAGATCCGTGGGAAAACCCGCAAGTATGTGACTCGCGGATCCCAGGATCCGTTTCCCACGGGTCAGGCGCGGGTCACAAGTCAGACATTTGCAATTTTTGGTTGACTTGCAAGTACTTGTGTGACTTGTGCAAGCAATATGAACTCATATATTTGTTGTTGGTGATCAAAACTTACAGTAATTAATAGTATCATATTTATTATAGTACTTATCAAGTACTGCCACACATGTTTGAGGTTGTAGACAGCTCACAGCGACTGAGCGCTTATTTTAGCGCCCAATCGCCGTAGGCTGTCTACAATCCAAAGCCTAATTGTCAGTACATTTTTACTTCATACCATAGTATGAAATTAGTGTAACAAGTAAAGTACAGGTTTTTAATAGCATTATACACTGTACAATCACTGTATACAAGTAAATAATGGTAAATACTTGTGAATATAGCTGTAACTACTTGATTAGTGTGCGGATCCACAAGTACTTGTGAGACCCGCAAGTACTTGCATATAATACTTGTGAGTCAGTGACCCGTTTCCCACGAGTCAGCCGCGGGTCACGAGTCAGGCCTTTTAGGCCACAAGTACTTGCGCTCCGGATCCAAGTATACTTGGATCCGGACTCGTGGACATCTCTAACAAAGACTACTGGGTCCCCGGGGTAGGAATTGTTCCTGGCCCTGCACAAGTTATAAATGCGCACATTCATAACAACACTGTCTCAAATACAGCTTTGTCCAGCAACACAGGGGCATCCGCTCCCCCATCTACCACCGCAACAACAATGTCATCTGCATCTAATGCCACCCCCGTCGTGGCCAACAATTCAGCCGGCGCTGCACCTTCTGCTGCAGCGCCCGCTACATCCATCGCTACTTCCTCTGAAGCAGCATCTACATCCACTGAAGCTGTTCAGCAGATGGATGAGACGTGAGTCTTGAAGGGTATGCCACCCTTTGAGGTGCCCCGTGTTATGCCAATGCTGGAGTCTCCTCTCCATCTTTACCATTGCCTTGCTTCTGCAAAGCTTGTCTTGCAGGAGAGGGTGTAAGGTGCTGCGTCGCCAAGTAAGTCTCATGGCAATGCAAGATGAGGCTGGTGTTCTTAGGACTCAGTGGTGGGTGCTAATGTTTTAGTATCTTGGTTTTGTTTAGGGTTTGAAGGTCCAATCCAATTCAGTTTATTTACCAAAAATTCAATGAATCATGAATTGGACTAGTCCATAAAATACCTAAATCTGTATGAATCATGGACCTGCACTAATTGTACTGGTGCACTGGTCCAATTCATCATGGTTCATGCAGTTTGAATCAGTGCAAATTTAAACTGGTGCAGACCGGTTTAAACTGATTTAAACTGTACATGCATAATATGTAATGAGTGAAACAACATAAGAAACTACTATAAAACATTCAAGTATCTATGCTCCAGGCTGCCTTACACTGCTCTGTTACCATTCAGAAATGCTTTCCAGAGGTTGCCTGTTAAAACAGACCATGGGTAGTGCATTGTATCAGGACTGGCTCTCAGACTTGTTGCAGGGCACTGTTCAATAGGTTATGAGTAGTTTTTTCCAGGCCCAGCCTTGTATTAGGTCTTATTGTTTGAGACCATTAGAAAATATAAATTCTATGGATAAAAATTGGAGAAAATATACTCATTTATCTAAACTATATTTGCTATGAGGCTGTGCTGGTTTCGACCAGTTTAAACTGATTCTCTGCGGTTCACTTTTTTTCTGAGATTTTGATGGACCATGAATTGGACCAGGTTTAAATCATGGACCAGTCCATCTATCATCAGTTCATTTTGCGGTTCAGTTCAGTGCAATTCATTGGTTCTATGCAGTTTATTGAATTGGACCTTCAAACCCTAGTTTTGTTTGACTGACAAGAGAAACCTAGCATCTTGGGTGGAACAACTGACCAGTGCTATAGAGAGCATATCCAGGACTTTGATAGTGCTGTTGTCGAGCCTTTTCACAAATGGGTGAACTCTGTCCTCCCAGAGCCAATGTTTCAGCACCTGCTGAAACATGATGCTGAGGGCCTCCCTCTGTTTCCCTGACTAAGGTTACAGCAGAGCAGCTCATACAGTTACTTGTCAATTACCTCCAGGATTTGTGGTGTAAGTTTTTATTACTTTCTGAGAATATCTCACTGATGCTGCAATTTAGCATGCCAATGTGGAAAGGGGGAACTACTTCCGTGGGCTAAACTTGGTCACACCCCACAAGACTTCTATGACACTACAAAATTTCAGTTCAAAAATGGTCTAAGGCACCCGAAGGAGATGGAGGAGGGTGTCTTTGGAGTGGCAAGGAGGTTGAAGACTGTAACATCTCCATTTTAATTCGAGTGGAGAGCAATAGTAGCTCCAGTAGCTTCAGAGCCTACTGCTGTGGGCAGAAGAGCAGGTTCTGCTACTCCTACTAGTTGCGCAGTTTCTCCCGCTGGTTACGCACCTTCTCCTGCTGGTCATGCACCTCCCGCTGGTCATGCAGCTTCTTCCGCTGATTGCACCGCTTCATCTCTCACTGGTTCTCCCACCAGTTGTCAAGTCTCTCCTGCCAGTCGTGAAGGCTCTCCCACCAACCATGCAGGCTCTCCCACCAGCCATGCAGGCTCTCCCACCAGCTGTGCAGGCTCTCCCACTAGTCGCACAGACTCTCCCATCAGTTGCGCAGCTTCCCCTGCTATCACTACTTTGTGCTTCATTTTGCCAGCTACTCCCGAAAGCAGTGCTCAGAATGGTGATTGTAAGGTTAATGCTAGAAACCTTAGAAAGCATAACAGTTCCGGCGGCGAGGCAGGGGCAAACAAAAGGCCTCGCATGAAGTAATTTGTTCAAAATATTCAGTTTTGCAATTGTTATTTTTGTTTAATTCTTGAATAGTCTTTGTTTTTATTTAATCCTTGAACCACCCTTTGTTCTTATTTGATTCCTGAAGAGTATTATTTTCATGGTTAAACCATAGGTGTCATATAAAGGACACAGATATGTTACACAGATATGTTTCAAGTGTATATCATCTCATCAAATCCATATGTGCAGTTTGAGCTCCCCCACCACTCTCATTGTGTCAAAATTCCATGTTTAATCCCCAAAAATGCGAATTTCAAGGGAAAACATATTTAATTCTCATGGTTTAACCTGGTTTAACCATGGTCTAACTTGCATAGAGGCCATCCGACTCGTCAGACCCAAGTATATAGATATGCATGCCAAGGTCTGAACTTCAGGTCAAGATACATATCCATAGAAGCATGACGTCGTTAGATGCCCCTATAGTGTGTTTTTCCTGATTTTTCAGGCATTTTTTCCTGTATTTTTGCGGTATTTTTTCGATCTACAGGAGCATTTACACATGGTTTCCCACGGTCCCGCTCAAGCACCGATGCCCCCATGCTGGATCCACACCCTCGGATTTTTTCAGCATTTTTTTCGTGATTTTTCCGGCATTTTTCCTGTATGTTTGCGGTATTTTTTCGATTTACAGGAGCATTTGCATGGGTTCCCATTAGTGTTGGGGAGGGCCGGGTCGGGTCAGAGGCCCTGTGGTCGGGTCAGAGGCCCTGTGGTCGGGTCGGGTCACCAAGGGTCAGGGCGAGATAAAATCCTGACCCTGGCCCACCTAAGAGGGTCAGGGTCGGGTCGGGTCGGGTCAGGGTCCGGCCCAGGGCCACTCCTAAAAAGGAAATAGTTGAGAATTAGCTAGAGTTTCAGCCAAAATTGTCTCTCCTTTGATTCCTCTGCCCCAACTTGGTGTTCAGTAGGGCTAGGGGGTACTATGATGATAGTAGACAGGCCATGATCTTATCCAAAATGGTTCATACTAGTTACTACTTCAATGAAAAGCTCAAGCAGAATAACTTCATTACAGCCAATAGAGTTAGATACTGTACTATGTCTATCTGATAGGTTACAACATAAGAAGAAATTTGACTGTGAATCCTTGCTGTTCTTGCATTTTTGTGCACTAATGTCATCAGCAAGTTGGAAGGCGTATGAGGTGTATGGGCTGCATGGGAAAGAATAATTCCATACATCCATACCTTCCCACGCATGCTTTATCATATTTCTCCATACATTGTAAGAATGTATGGAGGTTATGGAGGTTGTATGGAGGTATGGAACAAATCAAATTTTGTACACTACATAGCTAGCAAGTATTTACAGTATAACATTCGATATAGCCTCGTCAACTTCTTATAATTAGTACTCGAAGCCTCAAGCTTGGCGCTTGTCCTGTTTAGTCACTATAAATATAAGGCGGGAGGTAGCAAGCAGTCGAGACATTATGAAGCCTTGAGGCAACGCTGAATCTGGCCGATGAGTGATGTGCGAGCCATGGCGATAAATTAAAAAATGGAAAAACTCTTAAGTCGAATCAATCTCCGACGGACCGAACTTTCCACAAACTGTACAGTTCACGTGAGAGACTCACATGATCATGTTCTATAATTTTTTCTACTTGAACGTCGCGTCTGCAGTCTTTCTTTGAATTCTATCTCTTTTCTCGATTGTGATCTTCAGGCTTGCGCCTCTGCAGAGCTATACTGTACGTTGCCGCCTGCATGTCCCGTTATAATTTCTGACCTAATAGCAGTGAAGGATCCTGGATGAAAACGTGGTTCCGGCCTTTCAACGTTTGCTCACACACAGAACGACACCATCAGTAATATCGAAGCCAAGCCGTGAACAACCTGCAAAAACAACACAAAGAGAGGGTGCAAGTTTTGCGTGGGTGTTGAGACTATTATTATTGTGAACGAGGTATGTAGCGATATTGTGATCACTGTCCGAGTCTTACTGATCGCCACTTGTAGGTGCAAATTTGACCGAAGTTTGGTGTTCTTGCAACTGGGTAGCAATAGCCTTGTGTAGCGATGTGTTCTGCATAGTTATTTCTACATGAATATGATATTATTTTCCAATATTTGAACTAGGGTACGATGTAGTAGGAGTATGTGTTGTTGTATGAGAATGTATGAGAATGTATGGTTACTGTATGAGTACGTATGGCTGCTGTATGGTAAACGTATGGTATAAGTATGGGATGAGTATGGGACTCTATGTACCCCCCCTCTTTTCCATACTTGGTATGGCAGTGTATAGGCTGCATGGTACCATACCTTCCATACGCCGTCCAACCTGCTGATGGTGTCACAAGATGATGGGTAGTGTATTAAATTTACAGTTCTCCGTGCTTTACTCATGGGCTAAGTTTACAAGTGACTATGTACTAGTGAATTTACTAGTAGACTCAGGCTATTGAGAAAAAACATTCAACACTCAAGAGCACCCAGGCATGAGCTTTAGACTTGATCTTGGCCCAAGGTCAAGACCCAGGGCCAGGGGTCAGCAAAATCCTGACCCTGGCCCTTGACCCTCTTTGATCCTCTGCAAGGGCCGGGTCGGGTCGGGTCGACCCTAGCTGGGTCGGGCCGGGTCAAGGGTCACCGACTCGACCCTCCCCATCACTAGTTCCCATGCTCCCGCTCATGCGCCCCGCCCCCCGCGGCCCACCTAGAACATTTCCACCATTCTTTATGATTTTTTCTCGATTTTTGGCGCCTATCTAGCACATATTTTTTTTTCTCCCTATATGGTAGTAATCTTATCTCTCAGCCTGAGCTGGCAGGCTCTAAATTGATAGGCCATAGCATCATTGCATGCCTTTGTAAGCCCTGCCACAACACTTATCAGGTGCCTTTAGAAAGGCTTTACAGAATCAGCTGTTTTAGTGCAGTATTGTTCATTAGCTGTTACAGTTGTTTTGTAACGCATTTCAAAGACCAGTACAAACTAGATCGATTATCTGGAGCCCACCACGAGGGGTGGAAATATTATAATTCGGATTTATCTACAAGCCTACTTAGTTGGGATTGTAAACCTCTTCTTCGCTTACTTGAGTCAGCTAGTCCACAAAATCAAGAAGTCTTATGTCTACAGCGTGAGTAGGCTCTTTGGGTGCGCTACCAAACAACCCGCGCTTGATGAGTTGCACTGCCGCCGGTTGACATTGACATACGCAAAGGGAAATTTTTTGCAATTCTATAAACATTGTTAGGATCTATCATCTTGAAAAGAACGGAACTGACTCACTACCAAATTGTAAAACAACCACTTCTAGGACCCATTCCCTCGCATTCATGCAAGTACGGTTGCTGTCATGCTGGAGTTTGATGTCCTGAGATAGATTGAGGGATTTTTGGAGATATTCCATGTATGGCCTGACGAGAATTGGTAAGACCTCATTCTCCCACCTCAATTGCTGCGCAAACCGCTTCTGTGTATGAGGCGTCTGCAGTACTTGGGTGGATGAGCCTGCTGGAACTGAAGTTTTGTTCTCGGTTCTCGATGTAGGAGTCGAAGATCGATCCAGGTCAACCAGCGGTCGTTCCAGGAGCCCAAATTGACCGACAGGGGTTGGGAGGTTGCGCTGTGAACGAATTGCGCCATGCGCACCATGCAAGATGGGTCGCGTGTTTCATTTCAATGGTGACAAGCTTTAAGTGACCCGTGGCATAGCCACGGGAGGCAGGCAAATTTGTTCACTCAAACATTTTCTCAGAGCACATCTTGTGCTAAGCATAAGGATTTCATAAGGACCATCTACTTAGTACTGTATCAATTCCACAATAAGGTAGCAAGGCAATCAAGCCAGCTGAGAACGTCAGGCCATCTTCTCTGCTCCTGACTGTCTGTGTCTCTTGCATTCACATCCAGGTATCTGTATATGTATCCCTCCCCCCATGTTATAACTAACTGTGTGTACAGTAGCTGGACATGTCTATCCAGTCGCTCGCTGCTCGCACCTGCTTGGCACCTGCCACATCTTTAGGTTTCTTGCCTACCTGCTGGCCCGGGCAAAATACTTTCTATTATCCACCTAAATTATGGCAGTCAATTCTACCCTGATTCTACTCCAACTCCGTAAGTAATCACTGAAGTACTTAATTACAGAAAAATACATCAGCTGGTGCAAGCCAATAACCTTTCTTATCCCATACTTATGCTCATATGGCAGTCTTCATATGAAACAATATGATTTTAATTTTGAACTTGTGGAGTTGAACTTATGCCTCACTTAGGCCCCACTGCTACAATGGCTTAGTACAGGTCAACTGTTACAGGTACTTATTAGCAAACTCAACAAAGATGCAGATGCCAGCTAGAAGTTGCTATTCTCAATTCTTGCTCAGTTCTCTCAATCGTGATTCACCATTCATTTACATAGCATCATTTGCGTTGTTCTATCATTCTCTGTTATTGCTAAATGTATACTTACTTAAAGTCATCCAAAAACTATTGGAAAGCGATCAAGAAGACTGCATGCTGCTTCAGAAAGTGAAATGAGCATCGTCACTTGAAATTGTGACCCATAGCAATTATGGAGTGAGCCAAATATCGATAGTAATGCAAATGCCATCGTGTCGGCATGCTGCCATCATCACTGCCATCACTGAGTCTGGACATGATAATTGCGCCGTAATCTGGCCGTAATCAAACCCCAATGGTCGATTTGTGTTGCCACCTGTGTTTAAGCCGGGGGTAAACAGTGGGTATTCAAACTAACCATTGCCATCTGGTTGCATTAAAGATATTTGCTGGAATTTAAATCGGGGTAGGAGCTGCGCGCAGCCTTGGCGGCAATGCAACGCAACGGCAAGTGGTCACTCGGACCGCTGCGCGGTGTTCACGGTATGACAGCAGGTGCCGCTGCGCGGCCTCGTTGCCATGGTCACTATTAGTAATAAGCCAGCGTCTAAACCAAGCTTTTTTAAAGTATAGGATTTTGATCAGGAAGAACTTGGAAAAGCATTGTAATCTGAGTGTGTTGGTATGGACAGTGCAGAAAGATCCTTGGCAAGCTGAGCTTTGGTCAGACGGTGACACGCCATTGGTGAGAGTGGAGGAGAAACAACAATGAAAAATGAAGTATGTTATTGTTGGTAAAGGCAATGTCATGATGGGAATTACAACAATGACAGGGAACCAGGAAACTGACGTTCATTGGACAATAAACAATTGCTTTTGTGGAGTACAGTCTTCCCATTTGACACAACAATAGTCACATAGTCTAATATATCTGTATTTATCCCAGCTGCAGCCTGTTTGATCCATCTACAGTCATTCAGCCTCTCGTACTCGGGCCCCCAGAAAGTAACGGTCCGGGTATTTTTTGGCAATATCTCAGCAACAACCTGACATTTTGACTAGGTCCAAGTTGTGGAGTTGAACTATAGTACATTTCTGCTTTGTGAGATAGATAAATAGATGTGAATGTGAGAAATGAATTCCATATAAGGAATTCTTAAAAATCTCAAAAATCTACAGCATGAAATAATTTTTTTGGGAACAAGCCTGGGGAGGCAAGGCCAACAGCTAAAACAGTAAGCAGTAACGGCGCATGGGCGCTACTGCATTGAAGCAACGACAACGACGGCAACTCAAGGTGGCCTTTGCTGTGGACAATGAGGGGGAGATGTGGGAAATGCGAAAGAGGTGAAAATTGAAGTGCCCACGCGCAGATCATGCACAGCTTTGAGTGCTTACAACTTCGTCGAAACTTTTCAGTCTGGGCGCTTACAGACCTTGGTAGTGAGGTTGAATATACAAAGCCTTTCATATTTAGATACAATTGTCCAAGATGCAAAAAACAAAGAATAACTCTATTAAGATAAGTCCAAAATATGAACATGACAGCTCAAGTAGCACATTAAATGGTAGAAGGAAGCGTCGGGGGGGGGGTGATTGAAAAAGTCAGAGAATACGCAGATATAGCAATGAGCAACAAGATACTCCGTGCGGTCCACCTCTGTGACACTGGGCTGTCGGCTCGGGGCCAGCCACCATACCGTCGCCGTTTCCACATCCAAAGGTATCACAGCATATGGAGGACACCATCCTTGCATGATACGATACAGGTTGTATGAGGCAGCTTGGCGTTGCATCAACTCTGATGAACCAAACCCCATTCTCACTGTACTGAATCCCTCAATACCACCCAGCCTTCGCATGCAATTCTCAGAGGGCGCCAGGTCATCAACCTCTCCATTGACCTCTCCATCTTCCGTCTCGCTGTCTATGGCCATGTAAGAAGTCGCCAAGTTCTTGTCATATAGATGGAAGTCAGCCATGAGCACATCGGATTTGAAGTTATTGTGAGATTGTTGAGGATGGAAGTGTAGGTCTCATCCGGAATTGTATCTAGATATTCCACCCCTTTCCACATCGGGACAATGTCCTTCAATTTTGTTAGATCTACTGTCTAGAAGAATTGTCAATAAAAAGTACACCTGATATAGTTGAACACATACTGGTGTAGCGACACGTCCTCTGGATGTCGAAGTTAGGCTCTGGAGCTCATTGATACGATCCCAGGACCTCCAATCCTAAAATATGTCGCCATTCATTGTTTGACAGTCCAGCTTTAGCAGGCCCCAGGAAACCAACGCGACAAGCCAGCAAGCTGGCAAGCTTCATGTACATGACAAAAAAAACCTCAACAAGTGTTCTCATTAGCGAGATTTGCTAATAATGCAGCTTCTGGCACCGCATATCCATGACAAACACCTTGCAGAGGCTGCTGGTTGGAATCAAAGTTAGAGCCAATGTCTCGACTTGCTTTGACCCAATTCACAACCAGAGGAGGCATCAACAGTGACACTGAAGGCTCGAACTTGTTCCTACCCCTCAGCGATGAAGCAGTCTGGGGAGCCGGCACAGGATTTATATTCCCAATTGGTGAATAAAACAGAAAAACGAAAATAGGATGTTCCACATACAAGGTCCCTTTGGGTGTCTCCAAGAACATGAAGTGAAAACCGGTTCTGGCAGTGAAACAGATGTTTTTGAAGAACCAAAAGTGCGAACCAGTCGTGGGCATGAAACAGACATATTTGAAGAACCAGAAGTGACAGCTGTCTCAGGTTGGGCAGAAGTTGCGGCAGAGGGAGGATCGGATTGTGGATTGTCAAATATTGAGGCGGGGAAGGCAATGCTCCTATTATTCTTGGACATGGCAATGTAGTACTCCAGAGATTTGAGATAACCTTCCCAAATGATTGGATGTGGTGGACTTTTGTCTTCGAAAGACATAAACTTCTCCATGACACTGCGCATTGTTGGTAGAGGCTTTGGTTCCAAGTGCCAAGTCATAACTTGAACATCGGGAGTAACGGGAACTCTCCGCACACGCCATACCGGAATTCCAGCCTAATGATTAATGTTAGTAAAATAGCAGAACCAAAACTCAGCAAAAAAATTACTCACCCAAAAGCAGTGCTCAGTGACATCAGGCTGGTCCATTATGCCTCCTACAACTGAACACATCTTACTTTTTTGCCAGCTATGAGCTTTGCCCCAAGTTGGCTTCATGTAAAGTATCCAGGTGATGTACGCGTCCAGCTCAAGTATGTTACGCTGGCATACACACGAGCACATGAGAGCCGAGAATGGGACTACGGCGGTTGCAAGTAAGAAGCGGATCCGAGCACAATAGTCCTTGAACTTGGAATCTGAGGAAAGAGAAGGCATTGTGGGGGTATTGTGTTGAAACTAGATTACCGCTTATGAGTCGTATCTAATCAGTGATATGAGTCAACTAGACGCACTTGCTATACAATTGATGAGGTGTCGATATATGCTATGTTGAAACTCACCCTCAAACACTAGATGCAGCCTCTACGCAGGTTCGTATAGATGTAGTCAATTATGCCATTTGCTATTAGTCTTATGATACATAGCTTGTACGCTGCCTTGCAGTACCTATGAACAATACCTATAGAATTACCATACGGACTCCATCTTCTAGGGTACATTATGCACATGTATATGCACTATGTTTAGCAGTACGACTCAAGTAGACTCATACATTGTTATAGGGTTTTTTCTGTAGTATAAATACTGTAGATATTTTCCTGTAACAATAACCAAGAATCCTACTATTCGTCTGGACACTTGTTCTGCTCTCAACAAGCACTCTCTACAACTCCTGTAACACTCTTACACTCTCAGGTGAGTATGCTGTCGACCTTGTGTTGACTGACCACTGTTTCGACATATTGGACGACAGTGAAGGCCGAGCATCATTCACAGAGTGGTAGAGCTGAAGGTATGCCCTTTCCAACGCCTCAACAAACTCTTTTTGAAGGCAGCCAATGGGGAGTTCGGCCAGTTTGGACCCTTCCATCACCTCAAACTCATCCTCCTCCAGTCTGCACCAGAGAATATGGAAAGGGGGTTCGGCGTTGGGAAGTCATATCAAAGAGAGGTAGATAACGCGAGGATTGAGAAACTGCAGCATAAGAATGGGATCATGCTCGCCGTAGTGGTAGTTGCACCACAGATGGACTTTTTGGTGGCCCAAGATTTCATCAGGAAGATGGTCAGAGTTGGGGGAAGTGATGAACATATTGCGCTCAGGATACTCGCGGCCTATGAGTCCATGGTGAGATTTGAGGATTGGAGTGCCCTTTTCAAAGGTTAGTTCACAAAGGAATTATCTTGAGGTACCACTTACCATCACGTATGTAGGATAAATACGTAGACACGGGAAGGAGTGTTTGACACAGGGTCAATGATATGGTTTGTTGGACACAAGGTCAGAGCAAAAACAGTGACACAAGGAAACTGGTTCTGATAGAGAGAACTATCTGTTGCAAGGACAGAGTAACACTGAGAGAGAAATACAAGAATGAGTCAGAACTAAGCGCCCAGAGTCAAAAACCTCCGAAGCTGTAAGCGCCCAGAGCCGTGCATCACTGACGCCCTTCTCTTTCATCTCCCCTTCATCATCCACACCAACAATGTCCTTGAGTCACTGTCATCTTCTCCTCGATCCAGTCAGCTACCATGGGTAGCTACTGCTTATTGTCTTACCTGTTAGCCTTGCGTTCACAGCTTGTTCATTGGGCTTGGTCTTGAACCAAGTTCAACCTTCGGTGGTTTGGGGAGTCTTTTTTTTTCAGGTGAGTCTCCTTTTCACTCGTATTTTTTTTAACTCCCTAAGCTTTCTTGCTAGGATCTGTCCTTTGTTACACTGTATTCAACAATTGTAAGTTCGTTTTTCAGCTTCTTTATCTCCTTGGTCTGACCCTTGTTGAGCTCAGGCCCAGCCATCTGTTGATCCACTTTCAGTTTTCATTGCACACAAAAGCTTACTATGTGGCAGCAAACGGTAAGTTTTGTTTCTGTCGGACAATCTATTGGCATTTGTTCACACCTTGCAGGCCATTCTCAAAACAAGCTTCAACATATTGACCTATTTGTTGTGATTAGGATGATTCCATAGGTGTGGTCTATGTTTTTTTTGTTAACCACTATCCAGCTAAACACTACGCTAGTTGTGCTCCAGCTTTGATTAACAACCTTGTGTTGTTAGTACAACTTTGGCCCATCCCTGTGTTGGACTGAATGCAATGTTGAACCCTGAGTTCTATGTTGGTGTTTCGGCTATTTGGCCTTGTGTTGTATAGTTCTTGCCACTTGGGTAATTTGGAAGACATTTGGGAGACTGTGCAACTGTTGTGGGTCAAACAGCTTGTTCTGGTTTAAATATGAATATATATGCCTAAGACTATGTGACCGTTGGTGTGTCAATTATGAACATTGCCCTCAGTGAAGGAGTAGCTTGAATGACATCCTTTTGACCCTCTCTCTATATCCTATCAAAAAATGTCCTGCCTTGCACCAGTTTGCACCTTGCTTATCCCGTGGTCGTTTCTTCTTGTTGATGGCACCTTTTTTGAAATTTCCTTTTTTGGCTTTGTGGACAATGGCTCAGTTCCCACAAACAAAAACTGTAGCTGAATGGTAAGATAATGTTGATTTTTTCTCCTTGTTCACCTTTGACTAACTACCCACCAGTCTTTATGCCTCCCAGAACTTGCCAACAACTCCAAGCTACACACTCAAACACCAAAGCAACTGGTCTTGTTTCTTTATCTACAGTCAACCCTTGACGCGGGAAATGCAAGACATGTACTGAAGCTGATGGAAAAGAGGCCAACCGTCTGATGAAGATTTGGAAGAACAGCAAACAATCTGCAAAGGTATGCTTTTTTTTCCTTTATATTTTCAGATATGGTTTAATCATAATTTTACTAGCCCATCGCAGAAGAAGACTCTGCCAGTCGAGTTCTGGGTACTCGTTCAGCTTCCGTTCCCCCCACCGTAGAACCTGATCCTCCCATTACGCTACCAACAAATTGGGAAGAAGAGGATGATGGTCTCTCTGCAGCTATATTAGTCAGGGATTTTGACTCAGTCTGTGACTTGTACAATGGCTATGTGAAATATTTCGACAAAGACTCCCCAATGCTCTATAAGATTCTGAAATCATTTGATTGTGAGGCCAATGTGTTACTTCGACGGTTGCCAAACCCGCCTGCCATAGATGATGATGACAAGGAGTTGAGTCCGTCTGCTTTGCAGGCTATCATCGACTTCAACGAAGAAGCTTTCCTGGGCATTATAACTCATAATGCTTACTTACTTCAGACTCTTCCCACTGGCTGTGACTGGCATGTTACCAGAAAAATGTGTGTGGTACACTGAGCGGTTTGGGAAGGATGATATTCCGTTTGAGCAGTGGGTGAATGAGTACAGGATCGAGCAAGACGGGAAGTCTGTCGAGGAAAAGAGGCTCCACAATAACTTCGCCAAGAACTGGAGTGTAAATCCGGGCACGATGGGGAAGTCTGACGCAGTCAATGAAGATTTGGGTGAAGATGCCTGTGGCGCATATCCGACCCAGCCAGAGGCATCTTTGCCAGCCCATTTTGCTACTAAAGGGGACACAGTCCCTTTAGTAGACTACCCTAGCTCCGACTGCGATGACCCTGAACCGTGTGTTAGTTCACGCAGCATCCGAGCTGCAAAGCTTACAAAATCAGTTGGTCCTCGGGCGCAAGAAGGTTCTCCAGAGCAACCGCAATCGAAATAGTCTCCGTGGCCGCCGACTTTCCAAAAGGGTGGATGTTGAGGCAGCCCAAACCGACACAGAAGACAGTCTTGACGGTGAAGATTACATCGACAACAATGGCAATGGCCATGGCAGCAATGGTGCCGGGAATAATAGTGACAGTGACAACACCAGTAACAATGAAGAAGAGACTCTTGCAACTCAGGAGAAGCATTGAAAACGTCAGCGGGGGGAAAAGGGGAAAGCACTAACCCCCGACGCTCCAGAGGACAGGGAAGAATCAAACAGATCTCATGGGGGTCGGGGTCCTCTACCTCGAGAAGCAAAAGCTCATCTGGATGCGCTAATGGCAAAACTAGAGGAGGATGTCAAGGCCATTGCTCAGGAATTCGGTAAACCACCAGAAATGTGTTTCAAATATATTGATGGTGTGGATGGGTCTCTGACGCATTCGGTGACCTACTGGAATATCTGGCAACAGTGGTATGGTGTTCATGGTCAAAGAAAGAAGCTCCAGAACAGTACGTGATATTTCTTGTTCCAATGTCTGTTGCTCATTTCTTTCAGTGCCGGTTTCTGAATGGACTGGAGTGGTTCATAACAAATTGGAGATCTTCCTCCGCTCCAAGCTATCGGACAAAGATTTCGATAAAACCAAAGCGTGTGAGCGGGCTCTGGAAGAACAAACCAGTTGGTTTTGGGAGCATCATGACGCCCTCATTGGCGAGACTATTGCTAGAGGAAAGGGTAATGCGATGGTTACCAAAATTCTCCGGCCAATCGTACAAATGGTGAGCGCTTCATTCTTGGCTTTATCATTGTTCTAAAATCGTGTCTATCGCGGGACCGGATTCCATATCGGTGGTTACGCCTGGCATCCAGACGCTGGATCCCATATCTTTGTTGGGACCCAGACTCTCCAGAAGGTCAAAGCTACTAACGGCACGCAGATGTTAAGTCAAGCAGACAATATTGGTCTACAGATTGTGTATGGTTGTTTCGTCTTCTCCAGTCCCTAATTCTCATTAGTTTCTATTATTAGGGTTGCCAAAGTGGTTGAGTGCAAAGTGGATTCCAAACTTGCGGAGCTCTATCGTCACTGTATTGCGAAGAAGGAATCCAGAGACCGCCATCGCTCTATGATACCACGCATCTTCACCTATGATCTTAGTATGTTGTCTGATTGCTACTAAAACTGGATCTAAATGTGGTTTTAGATCGTATTTTCGAGGAGGGGGATGTTCCGAAGCTAAACTTTGCAAATTTTTGCGGAGTTGGTGTGGAAACATCAAGTGCGTGTGACGAACTGGCCAGCCGGTGTACCCTTCTTGCACATTGGTGTTCGGACCAAAAAGCGGTTTGTGACAGGTGTCTCTGCGCTGAACAAGTACAAGGCCAGTGACTTGACCAAGATATGTGGACTGCATATGGAGCAAATACAACAAGCTGTCAACGGCGAGGAAGTTGATGAAGATCTTCATTGCTTTGAGATTGAACGTTGGACTGATGGTATGTCTTCATGTTTGTTGTTCTTTTTATTTGCACTGATACATTTTTCAGAGGAGGAAACGTTGTCAAAAGACCGATGGTCCACAATTCAGGTGGTTTCTGATACTATGAACAACACCATCGTTTCAGTACCCCACTCATCATCATATTGTATGTTTGTAGCTGACGTAGATAAGGAGGGAAGCACTGCTAAAGATGCCATGTCTCTCTTTGCCAGGGACTCTGATGATGATGATATGCTGGGTGGCCGCATTGATTCCCACCCATCTCGTAAGAGCAGTGAGCAGGGTCGATTAGCACTTGCAGAACCTCTGAAGAGTCGCGCTGGGCGGCCAGTGGTGGTTTAAAAATATCTGTTTGTGCTATGTATTTTGATACTGAATATGATGTGTTTTTTCACGTTCCAATAACTTTGTGTGAGCCTCAAAAACTGAACTTTGGTATCAAGTCCCGTAATGCTCAGTTCGGTAATACCAGAACCTGGTATTACTGACTCTGGTGATACCGACTCTGGTAATACCGGGTCTTGGTAATGCCGCCTCTAGTAATGTTGACTCTGGTAATACTGACTCTGGTAATACCCGGTACGGTAATACCAGGTTCGGTAATACCAGGATCGGGAGTACCAACCCTGGTAATACCAATCTAGGATATTATGAAGAGCTAGTTTTCTCTACCTTTGAATTTGTGTTTTAGTTCTTGTACATATTATAGCCCACATTAATTGTTTCAATCATTCCATAAGAAAAATGAGTGGTCCAAGCATGCAGGAGATGAACCACCACATATGAAAGAAGATAGACTACAATGATACAGGTCATCCCTGCACTAAACACTAAACCATTGAACCATAACTAGCATTCAAGTGGCCAGGCCCACTAATACAATTCCTGGTATTACTCACTTCATGTTTATGTACTCACTTAAGGCCAGACCACCTATGTACTACTAATAAGGTGATAAGGTAGTTACTGCAGTCTGCTTGTGGTTCAAAGCCAAATAATGCTGTTACCACTGTATTTGGCTTTGAACCACAAGCTGGCAAGGATAAAACACAAAGTAGTTGACTTGCATTATATTCAAATTATATATTTCTTCCCATATCCACTGCACCGGCAGTAAGTAGCAAGGGGAATGCGTGATAAGCATAATTTACTGTGACTTCACTAAACGGGCGAACATAAATGATTAGAGATAGTTTGTTCATGAAGGAAAGTAGTTCCATTTCCACTTTTGAAATTAGGCCAGTAGGTACTATAAAAGGACGTTGTAAAATAATTTATCTAATAGAATTGGGCCAATCAGCAAACTATGAGCCTACAAACCTCGCTGTATATTATAGTGCAGGGGTGACTGGTGGGAAAGGCTCTGGGGGCCAGAATAGGTATTTTAAAAATTCAAGCTGGTAACACCAAGGTGGTAATACCGGACCAGGACCTCAGACACTTGAGCTTTGGTAATGCCAGACCTGGCACTACCAGACACCGGTAATGCCGGATTGGTAATACCAGGGCCGGTACATACCGGGTACTGGCTGCCCCTGGGGGTCAACTTTTGGTGAATAGTTGGCCCTAACTAGGGACAAAGTAAGGGGTGACTGAAGTGCATAATATCCAGGGCAGACTGGGCCTCAGGCCTCTATAATAATGTACCCTGGTATAGTAGGTACATTTTGAGTACTCAGGAGTGCCTTATATTGCTCTGGGAGGGTAGATAAAACTGATAACTGTACTTATATTTGTATATAGATCTCACTTTCTTGCCTATTAAATCATTAATTGAGGGAGGTGTAGGACAGAGAAGACTATATATCTTGGCACATACCATGCTACTATCATATAAATCAGTATCCAGAGCTTTTACTGACATCACCCTCTCTTATACTGATGTACCAGTAGACCTGGGTCCTTAAGTATCTGATACTTGTGTTAAACTTATCATATTATCTTGGAGGATATCATTTCATGTATATCCTGTATTATGTCCTGGGACACTATTCCTGAAGTTTGTACTCAATCCCTTGCCTACAGCTTCCCTTATTAATGATTTAATACTCAAAAAAGTGAAATTTATGTATAACTATGCAGATATCAATTATTACCCATTCTC
>JADNRY010000808.1:0-25384 GCA_015501585.1 Rhodocollybia butyracea
ATTTCATTCGACGGTGGCTGCACGCAGATGTTTCTCCAGCGCTAGACTGTTCTTGTTTTAAGGCATAGATGTTGTTAAATTGGCTGATTTATGTATGACTCTAAAATCGGACGCTGAGTCCGAGATAAGTGCTAGAGGCGCTTATTGGAGGATAAGATAGGCAGACGTGAGAATCGGCATCTTATCACATCGTTAAGCGCCTTACGCTAAACTCAACCCGATTCTCAACGTCGCCAACATCTTCCGAAATACTCTACTTCTAAAAAGCTTTTTTCCTCGAGATGACGGACAACTCTGCACCACCCAGGCTTCTCAAACGTTTCCAACCTCACGATTCTTCTTTCGACGGTCGACTCGCACTAAACGGACGCATATATCCCCGGAAGTAAACAACGCGTTGAAAAAACTTCCGCTGAAGACGATCCTAAAAAAGAACGTGGAAATCGGCGCTCGTAATGACAGCCGCAGGGAAAAGTATCTGGAGAGAGAGATGGCACGCGCTAGACATGCGCAGGCAGTGACAGAAACCATTCCAGGTGCCGCGCCTCCGAGACGGCCAGTAGAGGCGGACATGGAAATCTCGGATGTGGAATCTACCATATCTCTCGAGGATGAAGTCTTCGATGGTCTCAGGAAGGACCCCACAATCTTTACAGAACTCATGCCTATCTTGGGCTCCCATGCTATTGTGGAGATGAGGAAGGCTAATGAAGAAGACGAGAAAGAGAGGTTAAGCATCGGTAGTACCTCTGGTGGAGCTACTGACCGCCAAAGCCAAGTTTCTGTTTTTGCAGGGCCAGAACCTCCTGTCCAACTTGTCACACGTAGTGCAGCTCAGCCCATACGCATCATCTTCCCAGACGCGTTCTTCGAAAACGGCACGCCACAGTTATGTTTTTCCCCTCGCCTTCTTTTACCCACCAACCGCCGAGAAAATCATCAGCAAAATCCATCTCTACAAACAGTACAGAGTTCCAGGCATGACAACGAAAACATACGTTATTGACATCGACGATATTGTGAAGAAGTTGAAGGACGAGAAGGATATTGGACCTCTAAAGGATGAGGACCTCCTTTATAACCAGTGGTTCGAGGCCACTAACCAGTATTTCGCTTTCGAGCTCCAGCGATATGGCAATGATCCCGAAAGCCCTCGTCCGAAGTTTTTCAAGTATCACTTTGGTTTTTTTCAGGAACCAACGTGATTCCGAGAAGTATTTCAACCTTTGGCTTCCAAAAGAAATCAAGATGCGAGCTAGCCACTATGCTCATAACGAGAGCTTTCCTGCATCTTATTATGACAACCAGTGGTCCCTGGTCGAATCAGAGGCTTCAGCTTACCGGATTCTCGCTGAGTCGAAACAGCCTTCCTCCTCTTACTCTCACTCTGGTGGGAAGAATTCATACAACTCTGTGTTGTATTCAGCTTCGGCTTCAACCTCCACTCTTGCTCCTAACATGGATGCCAAGTCCTTTCCAGATCGCACTCGGCTCGTCCTTCCGGAACCGAGGTGCATCGGATGTGGTAGGAAGGGACACGTTTTTGCAGGAGAAAGACTCAGGCGTACATGGTGCTTTCCCCTTCTGTGATTGGGACCGCGGTACAGGCATTATCCGAGCGAAGAATGGAGTTAACAGAGGTAAACGAATCTGCGTTGGATTCAACGCGATCGTCACTTGCAAGTTCGGTGATGGATGTGCCTTTGCCCACATCTGCTCGTTATGCGGAGGCTCCCACTCCGCTCGCGAGCGTCACTCCTCTTGTTCCTGCAGAACCGACTAATCCTTTTGAAGACAATTTTTTCGCTGGACCCTCTTAATTTTCATGACTTCGAAGATGTTATCCTACCCAGACAGCCAGCTTCCGACGCTTCTCCGTTAGAGAGAGAAATTTTTTATCGCATCACTACTCCTTATGACGCCACTGCCTTTGAAGCCGACTTACAGCAGTATAATCTTTCGGATCGTTTTCCCCTGCTCGTTCGCTATCTCTCTCAAGGTTTTCCGCTAGGCTATATGCCACATATTGAACATACAACAGTCATTCCAAATCACGCTTCGGTCAAAAAACATTCAGGCATAATCATGGATTTTCTTGCAGAAGAGGAGAAAGCACTACGCGTATCGGGTCCTTTCTCACAGGTCACTCTGGAACGTATTCTCGGCGGTCCCTTTATTTCAGTACCGCTTATAGTGGCAGAAGCGGACCAGGGACCGGGCAAACCAGCAAAATATCGTATATGCAGTAACGCATCCAAAGGGGGTTTCAACCAGGATGGTATCTGGGTGAATAGCATCAATTCAAATGTCGAGAAGGAGAAGTTCCCGACAACTTTTTGACACTGCATCTAAAGTCGCTCATTGGGTGAGTTTTTTCCCTTGTAAAACTTTTAACTTGTTTCTTCATTCGGAATACCATTCCGATGTTTCGCTAGTCATGGCATACCCACAGTTCATTCATAATCATAATTTATTCATGGATTACCGCTACCGAAGCAACGTACCATGTTAATTCATCCACTTATTATCCATGATTATAATTTATTCCATGGATTACCGCTACTGAAGCAACGTACCATGTTCATTCATCCACTTATTACTATTCATGGATGCACCCTATTGGGCATCATATCATGATTCATTTATGTGTCTTTGCTTTATTAGACTGAAATCCTTATCCGTCGAATCCATTCATTTATTCTTATCTCCAAGGTTGCTGTTGCTCCTCCATTAACACAAGCCTGTACGATGGACATCAAAAAATTCCACCGCACCATTCCCATCGACCCACGACACAAACCCTTTCTGGTTTCGCAAGATCCACATGGCGAGTTCTGGCTCAACCACGTCCCTGGTTTCGGTTACTCGCCTGCCAGCAGCAATGCAGGTATGGTCTCAGCGGCTGCTAGGGAGATCTGGAGGGCCAAGAGGGTATTTCCAATTGCCAAGGTAGAGGACGATTTAGCGGTATTCCGGATGCCGAATAGGAACTTCGGCTACAACTATTCACGGGAAGATGCTCTGCAACGTATCGCACACTTAGGTATCCCTTGGCATCCTCCTGAGAAGAAAGGGGACCCATTCTTCGTATTTGCTTTCACGTTCATTGGTTTATACTGGGATTTATCGACAAGGAGAGTCAGTCTTCCTGAAGATAAACGACTAAAATATATACACCGCATTTCGACTTTCTTGGACCTATACCAACACGAAAAAGCTCCTTTGACCGCGGCAGAGTCTATCCACGGCACAGTATGTTACATCACGTTCGTTTACAGAGAGGGTAGTTCCCACCTTCCAGCGATTTCAAATTTCCTCAGTGGTTTCAGGAACCGTGAAATATCTTCGGGCAAATATCTCACTAATGGGATCATCAGCGAGCTCAAGTGGTGGTTGAACATGCTGAAGACCCCCAACTACTTTCGACAGCTTAGCCCTCGAGGTCCCCTGTCGAATTTTGGGATATTTGCAGATGCCTCCACAGACTGGGGTATCGGGATCTGGATCCGCGGTCACTGGTCAGCCTTCAAATTGAAGCCTAACTGGAAAATCGAGGGCCGCGACATCTGCTGGCTCGAAACTATTGCCATCGAAATTATTGCCTTATATCTTGAAGCGGGAGGTTTCAAAAATTTATTCCTGCTCATTCGTTCCGATAATAATGGCACCATTGGTGCCCTTGGGAAAGGACGTAGTCCCAATAGATGGGTTAACACTGCAGTTCGCCGCATCTTTGCTACTTTTGCTTCACTGGCGATTGAGCCTTTGCTCGTTTATATTGAGTCGGAGAAGAATCCGGCAGACCCACTCTCGCGCGGGATATTGGGTAGGCCAGAGTTCAAGCTGGTTACGTCTATAATGCTCCCAGATGAGCTTCAAGATATTCTGGTTCATGTATAGGTACGAATGGGAATCCGTTTATCTAGATATTTATTCATTTATTCTTCATTCAGTACAGCCACATCTTCTGCGCTAGGATGTCCTAGTGCGAGGAGGGATTCACCGCGCGTCTCCCTTCCTCAAACGCATTCATTATATGACTCGCCTTTCGATTTCTATCCCGCTCATCCACCATCAGGACCACAGATCAATGCGGTTCCCACTCAATCTTTATATGATTCACCAGCTTCTCCTCCTGTAGTTCCTCATTGCATACCATCATCACAGCTTCCAAATCAATCTTACTCGCTCTATGACTCGTTATTATATAGTATTCCCGAGGATCCTCCTCCTAGCTCGAGTAAACCACCCAAGATACATCGACACCTCCCGAACACTCCCGACACTCCACAAAAAATATCCGCTCACATCTCGCAAACCAAAGCAAGGCGACTCAATCACACCAAATCCGCTTCGTCCCAATGTTCAGGCCAAACACCGTATTCACGCCTGGACTACTCCATACGCTATAGCCAAACGCTCTGAGGCCGCTACCACCCTACCACTTGAAGTGCTTGACCTCGGGGACAAGGCTATAAGTGAAGCACTTGCAGATAGCTCAAAATCATCTTATGCCGCTGGCCTTCTTCGTTTCACACAATTTTGCGATAAACTGATGATACCTGAGGATCTTCGAATGCCTGCAGGCGAAGATTTAATAGCCGGTTTCATTGGATATCATTTAGGAGAGGTGGTCAATGTCAAAGGATGGTTGTCTGGCCTTCGTGCATGGCATGACCTCCATGGAGCTCCCTGGCCCTCGGAGTCGAGGAAAATCCGTTTCGCCCGAGCTGGCGCCCGCAAAGCTGGATCCCACCGCCGTCGCCCAGTTAGGAACCCTATCACACTCAAGCATATGGCAGCACTCTTTTTCGCGCTTGATTTTAACATTCCCTTTCATTGCTCCATATGGGCCGTTGCTTGTAATGCTTTCTGGGGTTGCCGAAGACTCGGTATGTATTGATTCTACTTAATGATTTATTTAATCTTATCTTCGTTCAGGAGAGCTCACTGTTCCCTCCCTCATGGGTTTCGAAACTCGGTACCATGTCACACGAAACACTCATATTGTATTCACGCTCAACCCTGATAATTCGCCTCGCGCGGTTAGTTTCCACATCCCCTGGACGAAGACAACTAAAGAACTCGGTGCCTCGGTTACTGGCACAGCCCAAGTCGGAGAACTCATTGCGCTTTGCCCTTTCCGCGCAATGAAGAGACACCTTGCCGCCAACAACACGGTTCCCCAGGATTTCTCATTATTTGGCTTCTTGGATGCTAACGGCGCTCCCCAGCATATGACAAAGACAACCTTCCTCAAATTCTGTGATGCGATATGGAAAGGTGCTGGTCTTATGAATGTACATGGACATTCTTTCCGCATCGGTGGCGCGGTGGAGTTACTCATTGCTGGTGTATCTCCCGAGGTTGTTGCTGCTATTGGTGGATGGACTTCATTAGCATTCTTGATCTACTGGAGACGTTTCGAGGAAATCCTCCCAACCCACATTTTGAAGGCTTACGACTCGAACCAGATTTCTCGCCTTAAATCAACTTTAGATGATTTCAGAAAAAACCCATAAAATTTCAGATTCGGTTATTGATGCATGTATTTCAGGTATAATTATTGAAGACTTTGAGTAATTAGTAAAATTCCGTTACTACTTTTATCACAGCGCGAAAAGGGAAATAAACCAGCATTTCGTTGAAT
This sequence comes from Rhodocollybia butyracea, assembly GCA_015501585.1. Classification (NCBI taxonomy): domain Eukaryota; kingdom Fungi; phylum Basidiomycota; class Agaricomycetes; order Agaricales; family Omphalotaceae; genus Rhodocollybia; species Rhodocollybia butyracea. The sequence continues at coordinate 5,651 of JADNRY010000808.1, forward strand.
TAATTACGCCTTCGCTCTTTTTGGGTTTGTTTTCCCGCCCGTTCCATTCTTTTGGAGCTCTGGCTCTGTTTGGGACGGAACGTCCACGGGCGGGAGCGCGGGGCCGAGCCCCAGCCAAACCCCTCCAGCTCTTATTGGTCATAACACTTCGCATAATTTACCTTCACTTATCACCTATGATTTAGGCAACTAGCTTATTCCGAGATAAGTGCTAGAGGCGCTTATTGGAGGATAAGATAGGCAGACGTGAGAATCGGCATCTTATCACATCGTTAAGCGCCTTACGCTAAACTCAACCCGATTCTCAACGTCGCCAACATCTTCCGAAATACTCTACTTCTAAAAAGCTCCCACCCACCCACACCTTAAAACCTTCCATTTACTGAAAATTCTGACATTTATAACTATTTGTTTATATCAAGTATCAGTACTAGCGTCTTTCACTACTAGGAGACGTTCCGGATCGGCCCTCTTTTCGCGTTGGATACCCACCCGCGCGGGGCCGAGCCCCAGCCAAACCCCTCCAGCTCTTATTGGTCATAACACTTCGCATAATTTACCTTCACTTATCACCTATGATTTAGGCAACTAGCTTATCTGCATGATAGTCACCAGGCTACTATTTGTGGTCCTGCCGGCAAATTGGTCATACCGAGGCCTCGCGTGCACCTGCGGTGCACGCGAAAGGCCCGAGGCCTATGACTCAAGACGGAAGCAAACCCGCCGAGGCCACAGGCCTCAGGCTGGGCCAATAACTTAGTACCTATGCTAATAAGTAGAGCTAGACCATCCTGTTTTTACATATTTGCATGACTTGATATTGTTGCTCACATTTGTGACATTGTATATTAAGTTTCCTTGCTTTTTTTGGCCCATGCCGTCAAATACCGTAGCTGTATTTCTTCTAGTCCATCCTAATATCCCTTCTCTGTTTCTTAATCTCTGATATTTTCTGGCTATTACATATCCGCTTACTCTAATAGGCTTATTTCAAGGTGTATAATATTTTATTGACCAAAGAATTGGTGAAGAATCGTAAATTCGGCAAGTTGGGCGCTTATGCTACATTTTTGGCGGCCGGCTACGCCGGCATGAACTGAAATGATAAGTGCACTAATAAATGAGGTTTCTAAGTCGTACAAAGGCCTGGGAAACATATCAAGGTCCACCGTATATGAATACTTCTCTATGATAATGCCTTGCAGCAGTCAAAAGATGGCTCCTGTGTGAGTTGGATGGGCAACAAGCTTTTACATGGCGGGATTTCCTAAGTCACGGGGTGGCCTGAGCCAGAATCGGTCTTAATCGGTCAATTCGGTTTTGATCGGTCCAATTGGTCAGACCAATTTGGTCTCGGTTTGGCGGGGCAGCCGTCCTGCCAGTGAAAGTGTAGGTTTTGTCGGCCCGGATCAGACGGAAACAAAAAGCGGACAAGGCTGCACCTCGAAAATTCATTCCAGTTCAGATACTGGATATATACCAAAATATAGAAATAGTAATAATGATTTATTTATTTAAATAAACGAGTACTTGAGTGCCCATTAAATATTACGAATACTGAACACTTCCGATGTCCTACCACAGTAGAACGCCAGAATCCGAGTATCGGGCTGTTCATTCCAAAGCCTCAGGGAGCGAGGATAACAACCCCCGCATAAAAAGAACACCGACGCCAATCTGTAAGAGCCGCGCATACATGGGAATTCCAGGGTTGGGCCCTCCGTACGCCCCATAAGACTGCATGCGAGAGAAGTTTGAATCAGGTGGAATGTACCCCCATAATGGTCTCTCTGATAATTAGCAGCGAAGGAGCCTACATATATGATAGAACATTAGAAATTTGTATCCAAGGTCACCGAAGAAGTGAAAAGCCAATCACCTTTCCTGATGCCCGTATCATTCCCAAATCCGAGTATCCACAATGGGATTGAAAGAATGGTCCTACAGATTCTGAACGGCATCCAAATAATCACTTTACAGAGCCTGAATGGCCAAGTTAAGATTGTCGGATTATAGATGAGGAATAAACAGCCAGCACTATGAATGAACGGGTGATTTTTAGCTAGGAGGACGCGTTAGTGGCAACGCTTTTTGACAATCGAGGACAGAGACTTACCAAGTTGATCATTGAAGTCGAGGAATCCCTCCAGGACCTCTGCATCGGATGGGCCGTTGAGTGTAGAGTCGTCGAGGACAGCAGACATCGAGATATTGGCGGGGAAAAGAGGGACTAAACTCCTTCGAAGGCACGTGTTGACTAAAATAAAGTTCTACCCATGGTTGAATGAGTGTAGTAGTTCCGCCATAAAGACGCTAATGCGGCTGGTGGCATAAGGTACGAAGGTACGAAGGAAAACAAACTGCCTCCGAGTTTCAGAGTCCTCGTAAAGTGCATGCTATGTTACATATGATTATGATTATTTATCTCGACCGACTCTGTTATTGGTTGGAGTTGAACCTTCCTTCCATCCATCTCGAGCCTAGGGGCCAAGTCCATCCTCCACGGGGTGCGTGTATAGGTATATACATTACGAGATCGAGGATAGTAAACTCGGAAGACAATCATGCCAGAAAGAACGGGCTTGATGCTACAACTCCGATGCATCTTCCACACTTCAGTGAGATTTTCCGGCCGCTATACCGTACCTTGTTATGCAAGATATTATTTTAAGCCATATCACATATGGACTTGGCTTTTTTTCGAACATCGTCGCTACTCTCATCGAGGTATTTTCCTTGGTTGGAAGAGCCATTATCCATACTTTTGCCTATGTCCCGCATTTCATGCTGTTCCACATCAACGAATACTTCGGGAGTAATGGTAGCAACATGGCCTTCAGTCTTGGAAAAAATTCAGTGAAAGGTGGCCCTCAAAGATCTCTAGGATGATTCGTACCTTCGTACTGAAAAGTGCAAACATCCCCGTAAATGGAGAGTGGCCGCTAGTGCTGTTGAAGGCCCATCTATCTTTTTCCCTGAGACTTGATCTAGAGTTGAGACTGCTCAGGAGCGAGACAGAGTACAACTTGCCGAGGGCAAGGTTGAAGATTAAATGTCTGGGTGGAATTAGAATCCCAACGAAGAAAAAAAAAAGCGTTCACTTACGTTCCATCGGGCTAGCAAATTTTGATTTAAATCTTCACAAAGCGGCGAAAATTATGCCTACTTACGATGATAAGATATAGAATCAGATCGGTAATGGAACATATGGTAGTTAGCATACCAGTCTGGACGGTCACTGGAGTGAAAGTTCAATCAATACTTACGTCGATTGCAAAGAAAAGAAATATGCTCACGAAGAATGATTCTATTGACGAGTTGGTCTGAGGCCTTGAACCCAGACTTGTGTCGTCTCTGGATATTCCGAATATCAGACCAGGCAGAAATAACCCCACGCAGAAACTCGTACCCTAAACTTGAGATTGGTATGCCAAAAATAATCGTAAGCCTGCCGTGTCACTCACAGGTGCAGAACAAGAACAAGGGTAATAAAAATATCAGCGACGCTGTCAGTAAGTAGCCAGACAATGACCCAGGGCTTCATAGGGACTTCAACGTTAAAACAGACGCCATAATATTTAAAACGTACGCACTTTGAATGCAACGAAATCAACAAAGTCGGGATGGAATTTGATATTCACGGTCGATCCTATACTACCGACTGGAAGATAGATTAGATATTGGGGTGTAGTAGTTGAAGAAGTACTAGAAACTCACCGACTCCGGCCAGACTCAGAAGCAAGATGGGAATGGTCATCCAGTAGCTTTTTGTGAGGATTCGCGCGCGCCAAGTAAAGAATAACTGAACGCAAAACTGCATATCCAAGGTACATCAGTTGAAAGCAACCGGTTCGATGTGAAAAAAACCATATGTACAGCAATAATTCCCTACGAAAGTGGTCAGAGCAGAGCTACTACGTTGGTTCAAAATCACCCACTGTCAGGGCGGCATCTAGAGTGATAGAAAGCACTAGTAGGCATAATGATAGGTGAAACTACACGTATGAGTCGTACCAATTGCAAACACTAGGATATATCAGTAAGGATGATAGATCGGTTAATGCAATGTTATATCCTTACCCCAGTTCGCTCGGGAAAGGAAATCAGGATCATCTGGTACCTGATCGTCAGCAGACTAAATGACAGAAAGCTTGGTAAAAGCCGACCAAAATGGTAGATCAACGAGTCATAGAGATATTCTGCCAGAAAGACCGAGTGGCTGAGGTTTATCAAGAATAAGATATAGACCTATAGTTCGATGTCATCATAATACAGCATCGTCCGAGTAAGATTTGACTCACTAAAAGCTTCATCCATAGCTTATCCCTATGGCAGAATGGGTTAGAACCGCGTCGAAAAGAATATCATCGCGTAATGAGCCTCCGATTCACTTTTTGAACGTGGTCATGTAAAGGTGTGTCTGAGATATTAGAATCCCAAGTAGAGTCAGATTGAATATAAACCCAATAAACATGGGCCCATGACTAAAGCAAGGGGTGTTAGTAGAATCAAAACACAAAAATAAGGAAATTTACGCGACGGTGGCAGCGTTGGTCTCCATGATGGGGTAGCGATAGAACTTAAGGAGCGAAGGAAGCTCTCTCTCGGTATCTGCTTTATATCGCACTATCTACTTTATATCGCACACTCGGAAGTTTACATGTACCTTTGGGCCATCCATCACGGCACTTATGTGAGCTACAATGGAGATGAATTCCTGCATTTACCTGGTACTCCGATGGTCATGGGCGGAATCTTCAACTTCTTGGAAATGAATAGTTGGACAGTCAGTCATGCGGTGGGTATACGGCACCAACAAAACCGGGTTGTGAGCTGGACAGCAGAGATAGACAGTATAGCAGCCATAGCCGTAATAGCAAGGTCCAGCGCTGTAGATTGAATTGGCGCTCATAGCCGTGCTGTGGAATTTGTACTCCGCAACAACTCCACAACAACATCTGGTTGTATTTGTTCGATGTGTGAAAAAGGATGAAATCATGGAAAGGATGTCCGCAGGAATGGGATTCCATTCTCTTAAGGAAATGGACTCTATTTATGATCACTATACTTTAAGTACATTGCAACTACTTAAGAATATAAAACTACTTAAAGACTACAAAATACTTAAGTTGCTATAGAGGAGAATAGAAAGGTTCGAGCAAGATCTTAAGGGACTCATTAAGAGCATTCTTAAGAATAATTTGAAGCCTTACTGTGAAAAGCTTTGAGTCCTGTCATAAGGATGTCATTAAAGAACATGTAAAAAGCTTAATGCAACCAGTCACTTACCCGTGTCTCATTATCTTATCATTCTCCCTTTCGCTCTTGCCTGGCGCTACTGCGGCGCGGGGGTCGATTTTGGGCCGAGAAGGTGTTGTATCACCAGTGGCCAATTGAGGACAGTGCTGTCAACAGTCTGTGAGTTGTACAAGTCACCACACCAAGTGGTAGGCGGGGCCCAGTAGTGACAGACAGTGGATCGGACGAGTCGATGCGGCGCAACGAGGATGAAAGAAAGAGGAAAGAGGCGAAGTGGTGTTAGCGCCCATTTCCATCAACCATGTGATGGGTCAAAGCACCGCTCGGAAAATACAATAAGTAAGAGCCGGGCTTTGTCTGATCTCCTTTTGTCTTTTTAAACAATAGACAGAAGTACTTCAAGTTTAAAATGCTTGACCACCGTGGGCTGCCGTCTTCTTGCCTTTTCCCTCCCCCTCCCGAGTCCCCCCTCCTGCCTATGTATTGTACTTGATGCAAAGTGATTTCAAAGTGTTCAACTCGGTCCTCGGATTCGAACAGCGCGCCATGCGCTATTGGGCAACGCAGGCAATAGTTTTGTATTACTTCGGCACTGGTCAGCGAGGCAAGCGGCGAGGTGGCTGAGAACACAGATTTCGTCTCACTTGATAAGTGTATCCTTATGCACTGGCGCGCAACTTAGGCATGGCTATTTCTTAATCAATTGTTGTTAAGATGTTTTTAAGAGCATCATGATATTCTTAAGGAAAATTTTCCTAAGAACTTTTAGGTATCTAGGAGAATAGTTGTTAAGAACTTGTTGAGGATTTATATTTCTTAAAGAATATCTTAAAACAATAGATCATAAATAGTGTCTATTCTTTAAGAACAATGGAATCCCACTGTACATGTCCGGGATGCAAAAGATAGCTAACTGGGTGCAATAAAATGACATCAAGTACTCAAGCACTTTGGTCGCTGCTTTTAATGCTAACCTTACCACTGGCAGTGTCCATTTCCCAGGTGTAACATGTAACTTTTTCTCCAGCGCCTTGTGTTAATAACTGATAGGATCTGGCCAGGAATTTTGTTATCGATACAGGAAGAAAAGCGTCCGGTCTGCGCTGTACAAAGAGATGGAAGATGCGATAAAGTGGACACTATCATTCTTGTCATTCTTGTCAGCTCTTTGAAATGACGCTGTCGAGGATGATGGTTATCACGATGGCTTACCACAATTCACAATCCTTTACTTACCTTCAGAAGTTGACTCCCTATATACCCAAACTTTTTTCTTCACAATTATGTGTTGCTCTCAAACGATGCGCGTGCTCATTCACTTGAGCGTACCGATAAGCTTCAGCCCCGAGTGCAATGCAAACGAGGAACCTCCATGATTTTGTCGCGGTCGATGGAGGTTGACCTATACATTCCTCTCTCTACTACGAACACGCGTACACGTACTAGCTTCGCATTTACTCCTGCTGTATCTCTCTCATCTCATGCACTGGTCAATACCTCCGGCGTGATCCTCTTCTCAACTGCATTTAGTTTGTTTACCCATGCATCCAAACGTTGCGATAGAACACCAATCTGTGCTCGAGAAAGAACTCGGGGCTGAACCCAGGTGATCTGAGCTTTTTGGTCGACTTGGTCCATTGAGCCACGGATGAGTTTTAAGCTGTGAAAAACAGACTAGTTAGCATTTTATTGACCAAATCAAAAGAGTAACAAAGGGCGACGGACGAAAGAAGCACGTAACACAAGAAAAATGTGTTTACCTCAGAGCCTTCATAACCAAGTGTTCCACCTCATCAACAGGCAACCGCGTCTCAGTTGCGATCGTCTCGAAACTCATCGTACGGTTGTCTGCGCTTCGCTTGAATACGGACTCGATGAGTGCCATAAGGCATATTTTTTGACGAAGGAAAGGGTAGTTTTCTTGCAAGATTGGCTATGTTAAGATAAGAACGCATTAGAATAGAAACTAAGGAAAGAAAGAAGACGCAACATACCTCTTGAGGTAACAATGGCGCGAGTGCCTCGAACTTTCCAATACTTCCTTCGTTAAACGTGAACAAGAGTTTCTTGATCCATTCGTGAGGAGTGCCATCGAGAGCGTCAAGGATTGGGTGCATTAGCTGAAGGGGAATGAGTACCGAGAGTATAAAGAAGAACAAATAAGCTCACCAACTCTCCGAAGTTATAGATCGTATCACCCAGTAGGGCGGAGATACCCAAATCATGAGCGCGTTGTAGTCTTTCCTCAGGCGTCATATCCGTCGCTAGGTCGACACACGCGAGATAAAGCAGGGAATTGCGGTAGTATGGTGCGTATTCTGCCTTGGCCTGTAAACATCCGTTAACCGAGATTCGCATCGGCACGACGCCCAGTTTACCTTGTAATAATCAGCCGCAACTCCGTAATACGCTGCATTCACATTATTCTCTACACTCTCCACGCTATCAAGGATCTTCCATGCTTCATCCATATCGGCTTTCGTTCCCTCGAGATCTCCATAAAGCAACTTCGCATGAGCAATGTTGGCGTACAAAAGTATGTACGCCTCGGGGGAGGTGTCTTTGTTGATACGTGTGAGGAGAGAGGTCAGGAATGCCAGGTGTGTTTGAGGATCTGAAGGATGTATTATGGAATGAACGACATTTTAATAGAGATAGCACTTACTGTCAATTTCTTTAGAGACCTTTACACCCATCTCGACTAGCCGAAGTTGGTTTAACTTCGATTCGAAATCGGTAACAAACCGTTCGAATACATCTACACGGAATGGTTTAGACAGTGGATGGTCAAAGAATTCGAATAATTTGAGTGTCAGTTGGTGCCATAGTCTGGAAGAGGCAAGTCAGACGGAAAATATATAAAGTGATACGAAAATCACCAACTTTCGTGTATGCAGCGTCTTGAATGATTCGAAAAATGGATGTAGCTCTGATGGTGTCGCAGAAAGTGCCGTTCCAATAAACTCATCCAGAACCAGTTTAGGAGCTGGGGTAGGCCGAGAGTCTACGGCCATTGAGGACGATGATGAAGACATTTGTTGAAGCTGTTGCAAGGGATAAAATCAAAAGGCGCGTACGCGTGTTTGTTTGGTTCTAGGCTTTGATTCTAAACAATCGGTCCGGTATAGTAGCTCGGACCGTTGAGCGAAAAGTATCGACAAAAGAATCGACAGATACTTTTGGTGCCAGTAGAGAACATACAAAAGAAACATTATATTCAGCCTAGCTAAACAGGTTTACCTGTTTTTACGGCGTAGTATGCCCAATAATCAAGCTCCACAGCCTAAATGAAGTTGCTGCTTAGGCTTTGATGCTTTGCTGTTGAAGTTTGCACACTGACATTGTCCGCGGTCTCTCTGAGTCTCGTCTGGAACCTTGAAATACATATACCACTATAAATTCTCGCGCGTGGATATAGTTTTATCCTACTATTTCGCGTGCGCTGCCGCCATCATCTTGATTCCACAATACTGCCCTCCTTCACCTCATCGATATCGTTCATAATCTCCGAATTCAAATCTTGCTTTTCCTTTGCTCAGGCCGCTTTATGCCCTTCCTGCCTGTCGGTCCAGTGCTTCTCTCCCTCACTCAGTTCATAGTAAGTACACATAAGGCGTGTCGCAAACGATGGTGTTTATGGCGTTGGAGTGTGAGTACATGAGGAAAGTTGGAATTGAAAGCTTTGAGACTCATAACGCAGCATAAAACTATAGCAACGGAACGTCGAATGGCTCAACTTTATCACCCGTACCACCTCCTGAAGAGCAAGAAGAGATTTTCAACTTCGTGCTATCAAAGTGTAGGCATTCTTACAGTTTAATTATTTGCATCATTCGTCATGCTGGGAATGCTGATTGCAATCCAGATTCTAGTAAGTTTTTCCTTAGAACGAGAAAAGCTGGATCCGACAACAAAACAACTGTAGCCCCTGCAGCGTTTCTCTCAGCCGGGCTTCTTCCTTGTCAATATCGGAAGCCCCACCGAGCGTTCGACCAAACAAAGATCGACCCCTTCCCAAGCTCACAAATTCGTGCCTCCAGCGTTGCGAGCTTCGCGGCCAACCTGAGCACAACCGTAGATAATGACAGCTTCTATTCCATGAACCAGCGTTGGTCGTAGAAGTTACGTATGCATCCCAAGTCAAGACCAATCCGCACTTGACTCGTTCAACGTCCTACCCTTTCAAACTCAAAACGCTCTCCGATAATAACCCTTCCAGATCATCCACGGTAGCTTCCAGTCCCTTATCTGCACACGAGAATCAAAAGCATCAAAGTTTACTTTTTCTAGTTGCTTCAAAATACTCGACACCGGGACCTGCGAAAAAGGTCCTAATATATCGGCGTCTAGGACAAGATTGAAAACCACTTACCCCGGCCAGAAATACAGGCATAGCTGCCTGAGGAACCCCCTCTTTGAGCATATTCCGAGCGGTGTCGAGATGATCATTCGCAAGTGTAGCAAACTCGTATACGGCATCATCTATTCCCTGTACTGCGGGGCCTCTTCGAAACACATCTTCTTGTACAACTCCATGTTTTGCCGTGATTTCCGAAGGGATGACCATTCGTCTATTTTTTGCATGAAAAGGTAGCGCACGAATAAGGGTTGTAAAAGTTTGTGCAGCTCCAAGATGAGATGCGGCATGAGATAGAGTGGAGGACGGTAACGAAAGTAGCGACAACAAAAGGTATAGTAGACTTGAAGAGGTTGATTCTGAATGAGCTGTCAGTGAATCAACAGTAAGGTGGACTGGTACTTGTAGCTCGGCATCCTGCAGATGCAGATTCAACAAAAGAGCGTCAGAAACTTGGAGCAAGCCTCACGCGAGCATCTATGATCCTTTTGAAATGGTAAGTTGGCAAGTTTGCCTGGAGCGATGCTTGGTACAATGCTTGAGCGATGGGATGCCTTGGTGGGTTACCAGTGCCTATAGCTTTGACGGCGTCTTTCCAAAACTGCATCCTCATCTTCCCAATTGTCGCATTGGAAATGTTATCTTGTATCATGGCCAGCTCCGTCTATAAGGGCTCGTTATACTTTGAAGGTAAGGTAAAACTACTGCACGCACAGAGAATGCTTTAAGCGCAAAATACCCACCTCGGAGCTCCCGCGGCCAGAACTGGGCGATCAGATACGCTTCATAGTCGTGTTTTTGGACAAAATCTCTGCAATATTCTTCTGGACTGGTAGTTCCAAAAGTACGAAAAGTATTTCGGGCGCGAAAAAGACTAGTAGTTGTGCATTGGAACTTTCTGGCAAACATGAAAGTTAAGGAGTAACACCGTGACACCGGCAGTCACGTCTCTATTCATGAACTCAGAATAGCTCAGAATCAGATACAATGGCGTTCTTTGGCTCTAACTCTGATCCCCTTCCTTCTCCCAGTCCGGGAGCCTTCCTTGACCGGATACCGCCTCCATGACTGCTACCACTTCATCGGACGACTTGCTAGAGCATGATCAAGATGAAAGAACGCCTTTCATTGATGGTGATACTGTGAAAGTAGCTGCTCCCGAACAACGACGCCAAATTGGTGTTGTTTCGGCCGTTTTTTATTATCTTCAATCGGATTATTGGTACTGGGTATGTGTGATTACTACCATAGTGTAAATTTCCAACTGCTGACGCCCATCCAAAGTATATTCGCAACACCAAGTACGATCCTAGGTCTGAGCGGAAGTGTTGGGCTTTCGTTGTACGTATTCTTTATGTAGTCGCTCGATTGCTTAGATATCAACTCGGCAGTTGGTCTCTCTCGCAGGTGCATGTGGGTCTTTGGTGCAATCGTGGCCTCAGCAGGATTGTCGGTCTATATCATTTGGGGAACAGTATGTTATTTGCTTATATACTTATCTTCATCCCAATTTATGATCTTCAAGGCTTTACCGAAGAATGGTGGAGAGAAGAATTACCTCGAATATCTCTTCCGTCGCCCCAGGTTTCTCATAACGTGCATGTACGCTGCCGATGGCGTGCTCTTAGGTGAGTACTCCCATTTCCTCTGAGCTATTTTGGCTCACAAACTTGTAGCCTGGGCGGCCGGAAACTCACTAGTATTCGGCGAATACATCCTCAAAGCTTTAAGCCAAGACGCAGAGGCAGGGAGATGGAAACTCCGTCTCGTCGGTTCTGCGTGTATAACATTCGCTTTTGTCCTCCACGGAACAAAGATGAAGTGGGGGTTATACCTTCAAAATGGCCTTGGGGCGTTCAAGTTCCTAGTGTTATTGGGGGTTATTCTGGCCGGATTTATTGCGATTGGTGGACACGTTGATAATGGTACAGGGGAGAAGCCAAAGAATTTTGATAGAATATTTGAAGGTACTACGGCTAGGTGAGCGCGTTTCGCATCGGAGTCTTCTTGGTGTTCAACGAGGGATCATTTTCAGTGTTTCCTCTGTTTGCCTGAGTCTTTATAACGTACGTATGCTGTCCAATGATACGTATTCGACCATTGAGCCGCTTTATACAGGTAACCTGGTCTTACATGGGATTCAGCAATATCAACTACGCCCTTTCCGAAGTCAAAAACCCTCAACGCACAATCCGCATCGCCGGCCCACTCGCCATCTTCGTCGTAACAATCTGCTACATCCTCGCAAACATCGCGTATTTTGCTGCCGCGTCGAAAGAGGAGATTACGGGGTCGGGTCGATTGGTCGCTGCACTATTGTTTAAGAAGGTTTTCGGAGACAAGGCAGAGAGGGTACTGGATGTGTTTGTGGCGCTTTCGGCACTGGGGAATGTTCTGTCTGTTGTAAGTGGCTTTTTCGTTATCATACAATATTGTCAGCCTTATTTGCGTTGTCATGCAGATCTTTTCGCAAGGCCGGGTCAACCAAGAACTTGGGAGAGAAGGTATTCTGCCATTTAGCAAGTTTTGGGGATCAAATAGGCCTTTCGATGCTCCTCTTGCTGGGTTGGGACTTCGTACGTACTCGTACATTCATGCGTTTACCCTTGGTTCACGACCCCCTCCAATATAGATTGGGCAGCTTGTTTAGTCGTCATATTGGCTCTACCTCCCGGGGACGCTTACAATTTCGTACTCAACGTGGTAGGCAATAAATCTTTCCCATCACCTACTCCATCCTGTAATTGCTCTTCCCTCACTTCTAGATATTATACCCACTATCCATAATCAACGCTGTTATTTCATTCGGGATAATCTACCTTACGCTTTTCCGACCTTACCCAGACTGGCCCAGAGTCAGCTCGTGGGCACTATGCACGGCACTATTCTTTGGCGTTGCCAATGTGTTCCTATTCGTTGTTCCGTTGACAAAGCCCCCAGTAGAGGCAGAACCATATGTACGTTTACCGTTCCATACCACCTATTCGCCTTCTCCTTCTACCCAATACTGACTTTTTTTTCGCTGATAGGTTGACCTTCCGTACTGGACCCACGGACTTGCTGGCTGGGCTGTTTTCGGGCTCGGGGCGATGTATTGGTTAATATGGGCGCGAATTTTACCGAGAGTCGGTAAATATAGGTTAGAGCAAGTGGAAGAGCAAGGGAAGGATGGGTTGACCAGGAGGTTTTTCAAACAAATATCATTATGATATATTTAACGCTTTTCGAGTTTTTCCTAATCTAGTTCCATCACATTCTACTACGTGACTACACAAGTCGCACTGAGCAAACATGCCCAGTCGTTTTGCCATTTCTGCTTGCTTCTCACGCTGATCCACTACCAGGCAACTTCTTCGTCCCCAGTATCATCCATGAGTGAACGATTTTCTTCACTGTAAGTCTGGTATACGAGACTAATTTATTACATGGACTTGCTAGAATTTAGACACTGGTAATTTACAAATATTAGGATGAACTGGGTGCTTACACTCGTATAAGAAAGGCTCTGAGACCAGCTACGCAAGAGGGAAAAAAAATGAACAAGGAAAAATGGAGAAACTACTGAGCTAGCCGTCTCAGACTCTGCACGCTGTGTCCACGGTGGATGCTCGATGTTATATTTTTCTTCGATGAGAGCGTTTGAGCCCGGACCCCATCGCACAGTGCAGCTCTTCGTCTCTGGATTATTTTGCGGAAGCCGAATCCTTCACCGGTGCCAGAAATATGTGAAGCCAGTTGCAAAACAGAAAATATCATTCAACCTACTCACATTTTTGCTTTGCCTTGTTCTTCGTTGAGGCTTGTGTCTTCTTACCCGCCCGGCCTTGTCGTTTAAAACGAGTTTCACTATCACTTGCCTTGCCTCTCTTGCGTCCACTTGCAAGGCCTCTACTGGTACCTTGCCCTTGCTCTTCCTCCTCTTCTTCATCTGTCTCCGAGCGCTTTCGCTTTCTCCTGGTCTTGTGCTCGCTGTGACCTTCACCGTTGTCTTCACTGTCTTCTTCACCATAGCTTTCGCCGTCTTCGCCATCGCCTTTGCTGTCATCTTCGCCATCGCCTTCGCCGTCTTTGTCGTTGTCTCCGCCATCATCCTCACCATCGTCTTCACCATCGTCGTCACTATCTTCCCGTGCTTGCATCATAATAATATCGAGTAAGACAAGTAACTTTTTTTCGCACATTGGTTCCTTCAATCCACCATTATTATCGAGTGCAATAGTCAAAAAAGCTCCAGCTGATTTCATTGGCAGCTTCCAGTAATATTTTGAACCATCTTCATGGTGTAAATAGTAGCGGAATGGCCGAACTTTGATACGTGTATCTGAGCTGAGTGTTGCGTCATCAGGAATGGATGCAAAGTCTAAGATTCGATAGGAGGTCTCTCCTTTTCTAGGCCTTGAAGATGACCAACGCAAGCTTTTCGTGAAATGAACTGGTTCTGGGATAAACAGCACTGGAACAGACTTGATAATCCGTTTGACGAAGGAGAGGTCGATGATTTGATAGAGGTCAAGAAATTGAAAGGCTTTGCGCTCTTCTTCATTTTTCTTCTGGGACCGACGAAGATTTGACAAGAGCTGGAAAGACAGATGAGGTACTGGTATTGTATGTCGTCGTTTACGCACCTCGTCTACTGTTTGACCTTGACCTATCCTGGACATCAAGAACTCGCGAATTTCTACACACGGAACGAACGCCAAACTTGGCCCTGATCCATCTAGGTCTGTCATCTGCTGATGGCAAGACACACATACTGGGGTAGTAGGTAGTAGTATTATGATTATTCCGAAGGACTCAGGGCAACGAACTCACGTCGTAATCTATTCTCGATCCTACATCTATGGAACTTCTTCGAGATCAGCTTCGCTGAGCTTCCGATGTCCACCTACGTATTGGGTCAGCTTCAAATCAGACGATGTACAAGCCGCGACGCACCAAACGTCTTCCGCGAAAAATATCGATAATATGCCAGCTGAGTAGGCTCTTCAAAGGCCGGTTTAAGCAAAACGCACAGTGCGTTGGATCCTTCGAGTTCGTCTTGGACATTGAATATTGATGACCAGTTAAATGATGACATTAGAGCCACGTGATCCGCGCTTCCTGGCAAAGTGGGAAGTAGCTGTCTTTAGTGAAGAGAATGCTCGTTCACATATAAAGGCGTCTTGGCTTATCATTCGTATCAAGAGGATATGAAGCTCGAGGAAAAGAGCCGCCAAACCACTGGTAGGCAGATAGAAATCAATGCAAGCTGAGGAGAGGATTTCGGAGAGAGCAGGTGTGTTCATTGTTCAAGAAGAACCGGGTTCAACCGGCGCGCTAACACCTACATAGTAAGTATCAGAAGTAACCTGAGAGATATGCAGAGGCACCAACCAAGATTGCTACTGTCCGAATCATCTCCTCTCTTTCCAAACACGATAGTCTATTGTTTTGGGCAGTTTGGGCAGTACGGATCGCCCCATGACGCTGAATTTCAAGTTCTTCTCAGGAATCAACTTCAGAGTAATAAGTGCTTGCCGCAGGGTGGAAACATACGGTGGACTTGTGAACTAACTTGCCTTAAACGTATGAAACCTACTGTGGCAGTCCCGCCAAGCGTTGAACGGTCCAAGTCGCTCTCATTTGCAGTGGCGGATTTTCGTTTGAACGTGATCATCCGAGTCCTGTAGGAAAATTTAGAATAGCTGGCCTCATCAGTTCTGCTTTGACTCCGAGTTGAGTTCTAAATACTAGATATCCTGTCTAAAACGTTTGACAGAGTATCAAGAACGGCGGTAGTTGAATTGAAGATTTCGACTCATGAAACAGTACCTACTATGGAGCAGGAGGAATCAATGTATGATTCGAGGTTGACGTGGAGATATCATAACGAGATATCATAACGCGCAGCAACTGGCCAGTGTGCGGAAAGTAACATTGACTATAATACACTATAATACATCGACCTGGACTAGAAAACAAGCTCTTAGATACTAACTGGTTCGTTACAATTACAGATAAAACTACATAACGCCTATTGGATTATAACTTATCTGAGTATGAGCATTTCGCTTGCTAAGGTGCCACACCAGCGTCAGGAACATCTTCAATGAGATGGCAAACACGATAATGTCCACTAATCGCGCGGTTCACATCACTGCGAAGCGCAGATTGAATAATGGCTTGACCACAGCGATAACAGAAATGCCTGACCGAACAGTCAGGTCAATATTTTTCAGAAACGGAAGAGGAGCGCACATGTTACAACCAGGAGAAGGGCACTACATGCATAAAATCAGTAAACTAGAGCGCTCGAAGGGTTGTGTATTTACAGTCATATGGTTGCACCCATCTGTCTTCTGGATATTCGTCTTGCACCCAGGACAGGCCTTCCATCCTTGTTTCTTCATCAGACTTGCCAGTTCATTGGAACCATCGCACGAGTGCTGTGGCCCTCCCGGCTCAATAGTTTGGGTGCAGTTCTTGCACCAGGCATGTGTACATCCAGGCAAAGGACAGGTAACAATACTCTGTTCTTGGTATTCTTCTCGATCGACAAAAGCTGTTTGCGAGCATCTGGTAGCAGGGAGGGAAAATGAAGTCATTAACAAATGGCAGCGGAAAAAACGCACTTTGAGCAGTGAACGGGAATACAGTAACGCGAAAGCATCATTTCCTCCAGTATCTCATAATCTTTAGGTGATATGTTCATCTGCTCGATGAGATTATGTTCAACGACTGAAAAATCATCGTCAGCATACTCATTGATAAGAAAAAAGCAACTTACTCCCAGGATCAGTAAGAGCTTTATCGCTCATGCATGTCGGACATACGATTGGGAATCGGCGATCTGAAATCTTCGATAACACGTAGTTCTGCAGACATTCTCGACAAAACTGATGTTGACACTTTTCAACCAGAGCTAGGTCTTCATCCGGAGTAACATCTAAGCAGACACCGCAGGTGAATGTGACCTGAGATACAGCAGCCAAGGCAAGCCGTTCCTGCTCAATTTGAAGTGCTTCATTGTCGTATTGTCGCTGTCTCTGTATGGCATTCATATGGTCGTGCTGTTCTTGGATCTCACGCTGACTGAGACCAAGAAAATCTACGTCCAAAGTATCTGAAACACGTTCTTTTCCTTTGGCATGCGCGGAACCGGAGGGAACAGGAACAGTGGTATAAGAGCGTTGGTTTGCGCGAGTAACGAGAGCAGCTGAGGAGCTACCCGATACTTCTGCATGAGGATGAGGAGGGTTCATAGCTCTTAGCCTTTGCAAAAGTGTTTTATTGGCGGCTTCGAGTTCCTCGATCTTGCGTTGGGCTACCCGCCGCCCGACGCGAAGTTTATCCTGCTCATCTTCATAAGCCTTGTTTGATACTCTCCAGCGTCTCTTTCCGGGCCTTTGCGTCAGCCAACTCTGTCTGCAGATTAAGGATACGAAAGGAAGTGTCCCAGACCAGCTGCTTCACATCAGGCTCATCGAATGCGCTTTGTCTCGGCTGAGCTAGCGGAACGACAATAGTGGCAGAAAAATGATTCAAGAGCTGAGCTTGCCATTGCATGTTCGGATCGTCGAAGATTTGACTGTCTACAGCGAGAATAGTGTAAAGATGTCGGGCTGTGAATTGCGCACTGCGACTAAAAAGCCAACCAGCGCCTCGGGGATGGGATGGTCGCGGATGCGAGTCGAAGATAACGAAGAGACTGCGGGAACCTGTTGAGGATGCCTGTACATGAGGTTCCAGCTCAATTTTGAGGCATAGTAGTATCTCTGGCGGACGCGTGATCACTGAAAGAATACACTGTTTATGAGCTTGCGCAAGTTGTACGAGCCTAGCCAAACTCACCCGCCGCTGCGAACCCTTCTCGATCTTCAAGCTCCCTAAAGCCTAGTGAGCACATGGAGCAAGTTCTGCAGATTATTCACGCACCGCAAACAGGCGAGCAGTTGATCACATTGACTGCGCCATAGCGAGTCTCAACCGGCTTTAAGCTTCTGGCAAACAAAGGAAGCTGAACCAGTTCTTCAACTCAAGATGGGTACTACCGGACCACATATCTGACACCATTAGTATATCCTAGAACATCTTTGTATCAGAACCTCTACTTCGCCAGTGTGCCACTCACATCTGTGGTCTCCGAGGCAAGAAGCGCTTGAAGAAGACGAACTGATCCTGCTTTTCCACTCTGAAAGGCAATACGGGCACAATTCAGCGCCGCAAGTCCACATGAAGATACTCCGCCGCCCCGATATTGACTGCTGTTCTGGAAAGACTGGACATATTCTTCGCCTTTGAAGATTCTGGAGATCACGGGTGAGATAGGCGCGCTGGGCGGCTCTGAGTCTTCCGACGTTGACGAACTCTTGATTGTAACCATCCCTTCACCAAAGGCTCTTGGAAGATACAGAACAAAAGATCGGGCGTTTATCTACAACCAATGATCAAAAGAAGAATTACCAAATTCAAATGCGTACTAGTGTAGCTCACAACGTTTCAATTCCAACTCTTGCAATTCAACGTCTTTCAACTGCGCAGCAGTCAACGGGTCAATGCTGTATAAACTTTTAGAAGCACCTTTGTGACGAATTCAGGAATGTTTCGCCTCCTAAATTACTTGGTGTGAGGCTGGGTAGCCCAGCTGCAGGCCTGATTTATCCTTTCCGTCTCTGTCAAACTTGAAACTTGTTATCAAAGCAGCAATCGACAATCTACATGCCTTCCAATTTGCTATATAAGAGCTTAAAAGAGGTTCAGATTACCGTCGTACGCCGTCACGGTACACGTGTTGAAAGACTACATAAGCCCCTTTGTTCTTTTGAGTCTTTCTCGTACTACAAGTACATATGTCGAGTTTCAAGCCACCCATTTTTCCAGAGCCATCCACTTTCGGCGTCAGCCAAAGTGAAGTAACTATCGGAAGAGGTAAGACATCTCGATTCCATATCTTATTGGTTTGATATACTCACTCGTCCAACAGACAAAGGTGCGCGTTATCATCGCGAATCCTGGCACTCAGCGTGTTCAACGACCGTCTCATTTGTTTAGATTTCCAAATTACTCAAAAAAACAGTGTACGCGAGAATTTTTTCTTTCTCCGTACTTTGTCTGATATTTCATAGAACGACGAAATGGTTGGACAGGTGAACGACAGTGCCAAAGACTTTACGGTTGTCTTGTGCTGACCTTGGATTTCTTCCAGGTGTTCGAGCCACTCGAGGACGCTATTAAGGTATTGATGACATAGGCTCTTAGGTATAGCAATGACTTCATGGATTCCTCAGAATCAGGACAAAGGCACATCTCAAACCGACAGAAAACTATCGGATTCACGATGATCTTTCTCGAAATATCCGCGGCATGTATCGTATTCTGGACCTCATCAACGAGCAAGGGAGTGGAGGGCTCGGTAAATCTATATCACGTCGTTTACTGCCTGTCATTCATGGTTTGGTTTGTAGTGGACAAGATCATCATTGCGCAAGAATCCCTTGAACGTTTCATTAATGATGTAGTTCCTGGCGCATACACCTCTTTGACCAAGGTTGACTTCAAAGCCCTTGACAGTGCTGGAGTCAAACCTTTCGGAGTATACGGTAGCAAAACCCAGATAGTAGAGTTCTTATTTTCTGCGGGGAGTATCAATACCGAAATGTGTGTCTATTCGATTTTGCATGTGTTCGGGGTTTGTGCTTATCAGCCGCGTTAGCGCGCGACTCTTGACGAGTGCCACCGATGATTCTACTGGCCCGAGACTTCGTTCGGGCCTCTATTTCGTTCGAATCTCTCCGGCGCCAGATGAAGCTGAACGGGTCATTGTACTATACTGGCCAGAGGATACGACTTGGGACGACGATGCGATATCTTCGGTTAGGAGGAATAGAGTCACTTTTATGAGGTACGTGCCTTCTCTGTTGAGTACAAAGTACTGATCATTTTCACTTGCAGATATCTCTCAAAGATTGCGGACCAGACTATGTGTCTCGTCTCCAGGGAGCATTCAAAGGCTATCGTTTGGAACGAAAGCTCATCCGAGTCATGCGAAGCTGATGTGGAGATGGAAGATGAAAGTGATCGTCTTTTCACGTTTGAAGTCACCAAAAGCAATGAGGAGGAAGAAAGTTGCCAGCACCGGG
>JADNRY010000809.1:0-25335 GCA_015501585.1 Rhodocollybia butyracea
AGCTTTGACCGCAGCTATCGCTGTAATTTCGCTTCAGGGACCTCTTATATATGTAAAGATCCTATCTGCACTCTTACAGGGCAGAATATCCATGTACAAGCAGGCTTTTAGGCCGCTTTTACTGTTTTGATGGCATTACCCAATTTGGTAATGCTCAGCCAGCTTTGACCGAACGTCATCTAGATTTTTCAATGCAATCCGTCCCCTTATGGTGCCTAATCCACCTCGGAGTAGTGCTCAAATATTAATATATTATATATAGTCTTTTTTGGGCTAGCTACCATCCCAGAAATATCCATATTTGGCCTGTAAACCACCCATTTTCGTGCAGCCAGCCAAATCTGCAATCAACGAGTCACATGACCTTATCAAATGCGTACCAGCTGACTACCGAGTTGATATTTTTATTTCCCCAGTACTGGCAGTACAGTAGCTTACTGGCCTTAGTAAATTATTCCCCAGAGTAACTACTGGGGGTATTTATATGTTACAACTGAACCGGCTGAGAGGGGGGGATGTGAAATTACAAAGAGTTGAACTTTGAAATGAAGGGTGAATGCAAGAACTAAGGTAAAAGGGGGGAGAGGCGGAAGGCTATATAATACAAGAAAGCACTGACCAGAGGTTGTCTACCCAGACAGAGCTCTGACTGCAGCCTAACTACAATACTTTACTGGACTGAACTTTACTAAACTTGAAACAAAACAAACAAAACTAATAATACAACTGTGTGAAGTGAGGAGGAAATCCCTGCCTCTAATGTGAGGGGGAATCCAAACCTCCTGGATCAACTATCAATCTGGGCTACATTATATAGAGCAGGAGCGCGGCTGTGTAGTGTGCACAGACCACTTAAGGGTGTGTCAAACCGCTCTCTAGCTTCTAACGAGCCGAGTTTCATGTTTCTATTATATTTCAATTCAAATTTCAAATCAACACTCCGAAATTGGAGATTATCACTCTTCCCTGTACTTGGGAAGGGACAACAAGCTTCTATAAATGCTTGTACTCGGTTATAGCGATGCTAGAGGGTCTAGGGACACTGTCCTATCTCGAAAGTACCACAGAGGATGCAGGGGAACAGCGGTTTTAGCTCATGTTTGGCTTAAACAAATAGTGACCTAATTTCGGAGTTATAGCAAGATCTCCGTATTTCAACCACTTCCGGACATCGGCACGACTCGGGACTTCGGATTTGGACTCTCTAGTATATCTATTGAGTTCTCCGAATGCCGCCGCGATCGTATTTCGCATGCGTGACACCTATCAAGTTTCTAAGGAGGTTCTCTTCTAATCCCAATATTATAAGTAGTAATGGATACAGCCTTCATAACTCGTGAAGTGGTTCTGCACAAATGCTACAAATATTACTGGGAGTGCTTCTAGTGTATTTCGATTGAATAGACTTCAGGGAACCAAGTATACGTAACAAACCCCTTTTCTTTCAGAGTTGTCAAGCAGGGGATGAATTAACATATAGTGAGAAGTGCACATATCACAACTCTAAGCAAATAGAGGTTGGAGGAGCTTGTATTACATTGGATTCAAGTGAAACACATTGATACACAAGGTCCAGACCATAGTCTCTTACATGCTCTATCAGATGGAGCACTGCATACTGATCAATCCTTCTGGATATATGAATTGTAGAGACAAGACAGATACATATGAGACTGCAGGTCATGAGGGTGGGTTTCAGTAACTAGAGATCATGGATAGCACTCCCAATGACTTCCAGATACTATGTACACTGCAGAAATGCCAAAAAAACAGTATTCTAGGGCCAAAAAGGGTTTTGGGCGTATCACCGTGCATACACATCTTGTTGATGAGGTTGACATATATTCTCAGGTCAACTCAGGCTAACTTGAGTCAACTCAAAGTTGGGGCTTGAGTAGGCCTTATACTCAAGCCAACTCAGGTTAACTTTAGTCAACCTAAAGTCAACCTGAAGTTTGCATATGTGCTTAAGTTAACTCAGGTTAACTCAAGTCAACCTGAAATTGGTGCTTGAATTGGCCTTATACTTAAGTCAGCTCAGGTTACTCAAGCCAACCTGAAGTTGGCATATTTACTCAAGTTAACTCAAGTCAACCTGAAGTTGGGATAAGTACTCAAGTCAACTTAAGTCAACTTAAGTATTTTAGACTTTTCCTGATGGAGTTTCCTTTCTGAGCCAGATTCCTCTGTTCCACTCTCTTTCCGTCTCTCTCCATATCTGTTTCATCTATTTTTTGTATTAAACTCTCTCTACTCAGTATATAAGCCAGACATATTTATTCAATAAGACAAGTTTCTTGCCCTCAACTTGACTGCTAAGACCAGTGCTCTGTAAAACATCCCCACAGGATCAGTAGTGTGATGCCTCCTGACTCGGTGATCTTTAGAAAGCAATTAACTTCATGCGCTTTGCAAAGCCCATTTATATCTTGATCAAATTTAAGTGTGTAGAGTTCCCTTGAACTTCAGATCAATTCAAATCTAGTCACTTCCTTAGAGGGGATGGTTTCTAGTAAGGAATTATTTGGCTCCAGAGTGAGGGTTCCTTAGTTGACTTCTTCACAAAGTTAGACAAGCCACTAAGATTGTGGTACAAGTTCCTAGTGATTAAGTTCACTCACAATATCATAGCTTGGCCTAGAGTTTGGTCAAGGACTTTACGGCGTCACAGCAGCTAGTGCCAGAGTTTGCCTAGGGTTGTTGACAAACCTCGAGATTACTATTCTAGCTAGAGCCAGAGTTTGCCTAGGAGAATCTTAGTTTTGTTGTATTGGTTTTGGTTTTGTTTAATTGATTTGGACACACACATCTGGTTCCCTTGTACACTTGTACACCCAACTAGGCTTCTCTCGACTTAGTTCTAAGAGTTGTCTAAGCTTAGTTACCAATGTTAGCGCTACAGTCTTGAACCTGGAGCAGTCGCGCGCGTACATCCAATATTACAAGACTTTCCCTTGGGGAATCTCTGACAACCTGCCCTCGCTCCCTTACATATCAATAGTCTGGTTAGGTGCGGTAGTGTTTTTGTTAGGTTGTTTTATAGCACCTTTCGCACACCTACACATAAATACCCAAATACTGGACTCGTGTCCATCTTTAGTGCCGGATTGACATGATGTCATCATCGGATCGGCAAACCACAACAGGTTGAGGCCAAAGATATCATAGTTAAAGCCCACAAAGGTCCAACAAAGCGCAAAGCCAATAAAAGCAATGACAATGGGCCTGTTACCAAGAAAAGTAAGAATAGAGAAAGGGTTGATAGTCTGTCAGAAGTGTATTTTGTGCCTGTAAGCATTCTGTTCAATTCCATTGCGGCGGTCTGATTTGGATTCATTTGCTACTTAGCTCAAGATTGTCAAGAGCCCATTGTATGTACGCCCTTTTCCTGGCTGGATTAAGTCTCCCTGAGATTGATTCAGGCTCAGAGAAAGCAAATTTCCACTCACCGAAACTTTTTCTGCTGAATCATCTTGCTTGTCCAAAGTGTCTATTGTGACTGCCATGACAACTTCAATACCTGTTAGCGCCAGTTCCAGCAGAGACCAAGAAGAAACTATATAAACATGCACAAATCTTGAAACCCAGTAAGCTATCTCTTTTTGAAGCCTTCCAATATATATCTGATTTTATTTTGACAGTTGCTCCAATGCTGCCATAGTGAACCACAGTGTAATTCTCTCTTATATTACAAGTCTTATTAGGCTACAGAGACTGGTTCACAAAAATTGTATATACTAGACAACTTGAAATTGATTCCTCCTCAGGTTCTACATATACAGCCTAGAGATGGACACGAGTCCGGGTCACGGACAACCCGGATCCACCGCACGGGTACCGGCGGAAAATAATCCTGACCCGTGACTGACCCGGACCCGTGGGAAACGGGTACCTGGATCTGCCGGATCCAGGTCATGCAGGTCAATCTGCAGGTATTGGTACTAAAATGGTACTTTACAAGGTCCGGAAGTCACCAAAGGATGACCTGTGACTGACCTGGACCCGTGGGAACACATACCTGGATCCAGCGGATCCGGGTCAGACAGGTATTCCCACGTGTCAAATCTGCGGGTCACCTGTTAGGACCTGGACTCATGTCCATCCTTAATACAGCCTTGTGCTACCTTGTGATACGGTCGGGGACAGGCAAACGCTGCTAACCCCACATGACAGCTGTATTTAGTAATTTTGGGTTCACACAACTTCCTCAGGTCATATTAGCACACTCAGTGCAATTCTTGCAAATAGCCTTCCTAAAATCTGTTTGAATGGGTCTTACAGTGCTGCTCCTTTTTTTGTATGATTTTAGGTTAAGGTTTGAAGAACTAGATAGCAAAATACTGATATTTACCTTGTATGAGTATCTAGTCTCTCAGATTTCAACTTAAAATATCAGGAAAAAAGGAGAAGCCTCCTGAGATGCATTTAAATAGATTCTAGGAGCAGATTTATGCCAAGTTGTCTGGTTGTGCTGCTAGACTATAAAAAAGTGTACATACATGCAAAATTACTAAATATGGCTGTGAGAATCAGTCACGTGGGGTTAGCAGCGTTTGCCTGTCCCCTACCTTAAGTATAGAGCCATGACTTTTGGAAAAATTCAAGAGCTTGGGCGCTCCTCAATCTCAAAAATATTTTGACGGATCATAAAAGATTTTTTAAAAAATCAAATCATCGATATCATTTTACATTTCTGTCCAGCAGTGTATTTCTCGGTAGTAGGGACCTTCATGGGCCACCCGGGACCTTCCCTGGAGCGGAGATTGAAATCCTTATGGATTTGGACCATGCAGGGAAATCCGTGCGGTTGACGGTTTCCCGTGGTTGATGTACCTGACCGTACTCATAACTCATATATCTAATCAACAATATACCAATTATATCCAACCACAGCAAGTCACGCACCTTTGGCATATATTTTAGAAAAAAGGTCGTTGCAGCGAGGCTACTAGCATTATGGTTTAATAAAAAGTAATCCTAAACCAATCCTAAACATTATATGATGTATATCCAATCTATGTAGCCTATGAGCATTGCTTTAATCATCTCCTCTCCCAATTGCATCCTCTAAAGCTGATATTGCCTCATGCATATCATAAAACGGCGCTACATTGATAGACCCAACTACTACCTACACCCATGATCTTCTTTTGTGAAACAAGTTACGAAGTGCCATGGGTCATGTGAGGGCGACTCTTCCGGTGTTCCGACGTCCGTTCACTATCCAACTGTAATCAGCGTGGGATGATACAGAAAAAAATCAGATAACAGCCAAACCTTAGAATGCACTCAGTGTAAAAGTCGAAGGCAGCCCCTGCCAATTCCAATTCCAATTTTACACCTGAGTTAAGATATCTCCAACCGAGTCCTAAATCTCAAAGATAGCACATAGTTTAATTTTTTTTTGCTTTTATACTCAAACTCAACCCCGGTTTCAACTTTTTGTCATGCTCCAAAGCAATCGTTTTGCGACCCAGTTCTCAGCCAATCTGTGATAAATGCGGCGAACTTTTTTTTTTCCGCAGCTCATTTTTTTCCTTTTCGCACTCTGGCTACTTTAACCACTTCAGCAACAATGCTCCCTCAACGTTTCCTCAATGTTTCCTCAACGCCCTCAATTCTTCAATCCTTCCAGCTTCTACCTCAACGCCAATACCTCAACGCCGCCAACGTCCTGTTCAAAACGTTACCTCAACATTTCAACAACATTTCAATCTCTTCCTCCACAATTCCTCCACTGAATGATCAATGTTGGTACGTATACATTAGGCACGTTCTCTCTCTCTGTATATCAGAATCTGCTAACAACCCTTGATTCAGGCCGGCCTCAACACTCATGTTAAGGTGAGTTGTAGTATTATCTGTTTCGAGTTCTATGGTATTCGAGTATTGTATACTTGATAGTTAATAGTAATGTATCGTACTTAGTATCATCTGAATATACTATGAACATTTGTGCAATGAATGAAGTGGGAGAAGGATCGGGCACAAAAGGGTAAAAAAAAGCGATGAAACGCTATCAATGTCTGGGACTTAAGTATTTTGTCCCGAGGCTGAATATTTTTGTACCTGGCACTACCTTCGAACCGGGGCAATCTTATCACTTTTTCACCGTGTGCCAACTAGGTTAACCCTGGCCTGAAATTTTGGGGGTTAACCCAGAAGGCTGCCTGTGTAAGAAACGAGGTCCACAAGGCCCTCCCTTCCCTTCGGTCGGAGTCGGGAATACTGATTAGCCCATGCGACAGCGCTGGCCCACCGCTACTTAGTCACTTGATCATTTGATTCTTTCAAATTGGCTAAATATCAATCACAGCCCACCCATCTGACGTTGTGGGAGCATGTGAGTGTAGGCAAGATCCAAGATCAAGATATGGGGAGCGTGGGCTGGGTAGGGAAAATCGAAGATAGGAAGTAAAGTGAAACCTGATGAAACGTACTTACCAACATTCGGAAACATGTTTTGTTCCTCCCTCAGTCAAAGGTCACTCATTAAATGAATGGGATGGAATGCGAAACCCTCGGGTTAGGCTATATCTGCTTAGTATATTCCTCCAGATCTCTTACCGAAGGCACTTTACCGCCCCCCGCAGATTCCTCACACTCGTTGCATTCTACGACATTCCTTTCACTCCCCTCTAGCAAGGCAAGAATAGAGAGAACAACTGAACTCCTTGCAAAGCGCTTAGACGCTCGTCGTTGGTCTTCTGTAGCACGTGACAGTTCATGAGAGCGTCGAGACGGCTTTCCAAGTCAGATTACGTCGGCATGACGCTGCAGGCCGGAGCCTGAGACTCGTCTTATATTCATACGAATGTACTTATAATATTCAGATTCAGAGAATCCTATGACAGTTCATTTCAATTAATAAGGACTCTGGGTCTCCTCGCAATTAGCACTGTCTACCACACAAACCCTATTAAAACACATCAGCATACCGACCAACGATAATGTGGTGTTTACATACTCCATTGACACCGAGGTTTTGTCCATTCACCCACTGGTCGAGCTAACAATGAAAGAGACCATGGAGCATTATCTCCCGCCGTTCCGATCCGATTGGTGGTATTCATTGCGAACATGTCCCAGTCCGTATAAATCTGAGGTTTGTGTGTGGCAAAGCTATTGAAGAAGTATGTATCAATCGGTCCAGGTGATACAGCGTCAAGATCTTTGGCGAGGATATGGGCCATTTGTTTGATAGCGCCCGGGCCTAGATGACCACTCTGCCTAGGCCTACTGCGGATGCTGCTGTCCTGCCTTTTATCATAGTATGAAGCAGATAGGGCGCTCCAAGGCCTGTAAAAGCGGTTGTGCGGCTTCGACTACGTTCCCGAGATGAGAAGTTGGAGATGAGTGTGCGCTCCTTCGTTGCTAAAAATGTACGCACAGGTATCGTAGATAGCGGCCCTTTCATTCATAGATGGCCCGCCTGTCGAAAGCGTCCTTGTTGAGGTCTGCAAGTGCAGCATTGTGTAACACCAGCAATTATAATGAGAAAATCGATCAGCGCTTGGCTGTCCGATGTAGTGGGGCCGTCTACATCACCTCGTGAAGATTTAATCTGGCAAACGAGGTCATCTGCAGCTCAAGCATTACTGAGGTCTGTAATTTACAGATTTAATGAAAATACAAGTAATATTTTTTGATACACAAAATTTACCACCAGCTTTGCGACTTCTTCAGCAACTCTAAATGCAATAACGGCTCTGATTCCCTGAGATCCACCAGTCACAATTACCACCTTACCTTTGAAAAACTAAAGTGGTGGTTGTAACTACTGGTGGGTCTCATGGAATTGGAGCTGCTATCGCATTTAGACTTGCTGAAGAAGGCGCAGATACGGTAGATTGTGTGCATTACTTGAACTTTCTTTGAACTGAAAATTGGAGGTCTAAAAGCCAAGGCTGAGTGAGCACTAGGCAGAAGATATGGGAAAGTGAAGTCAAGCGAGACAGATTAGCCTCATATATAGGGTGCATTATATACAATCATCATTCACTCCCTTTTTATCTAAGGCAGTACGGCACGCATCCGGCAGAGGGCTGTCAAATGACTGATGCACCATGCGCAACAATCTAAGTAGTCCTTTTCCACCTCTAACTACCGTCACATGTAACAAATTTTCGACATATGAACAGCGTGGGCAAAGAACGAGAAAGTAAGAGTGACATATCATATCATTGTGGATCAGGAGGGTTTGCGCTACTATCACGAATGATACAACTATCAGATGTTTGTTGATCAGTTACAGTGACAAATTTAGACCTTGAATCAAGCTCCACCAGTACTAATGATTATCATCCATACACATGGGTCACTCTAGCCAGTATTAAGAGATTCGTTGACGGTCAGCAAACATCAGCGTGGGCAGCACGAATCTCACTGATTTTCAGTGGACTTCAGCAATGTTACATCTACTAATATTTTGTGGTAATGAAAGTGAGCGAAAGGGATAATTCTTTTTAGCAACCCGGTTGACAAGCCGCAACCCCCTTGAAGTCGACAACCCCGACTTTGAAGTAGTTTCAGTGGGGTTGCGGATCGGTCCAGCCCTGCCGTTTCCCGGGAGGCTGATGTGACCAAATGACCGGAACATAGTAAGTACTGGAATGTGGCAGCAAGGCGACTTCCCGGCGACTTCCCGGCACTCACTGTTGTCGGAAAATAGCGCAGAAAAAGTCAAAGAATAAACATCCGAAGATGTGATTTGCGCTACAGCTTGAGACTTACATCAAAAACTCCAGCAAACAACCAGCAAAGGTCTTCTTCATGGTTCTGTTTGACAGATTTTTATGGCGCTTACTTGATGCGGAGCGCCCAATTGATCAGATCTCTCATCATTTGTGATGCGGGGCTATCCGGCCAGTGACAATATGTCTCATTGTCACACGGGACCTGTCCGGCCATCGATTTTTATTAGGATACTTGTGGCACTTATACCTTGTTTTGAATGCCTGAGATTCTCATTGCTGCCTCTCACTGTTGCTGCACAAGTACTAAAGAGCACTGCCATACATATGTGCTATAGTAACTTATGAAGAAATTTTGTGTACTGTGGTCACTGGTGACTGAGGGAAGTAAGTGCATGAGCGGGCAAAGACGAGTCAATAAGTATTGAAATTTGACAAGCAAGTGTGAATAAATAGCTGTACTGGTGGTAATTCCTGTACCCTACTACCCAGCCCCATCTATTTGTGTGTTTTTTGTTAGAGTACATGTACTCTGTATGTAGTTGTTGCTCAGGTGTTTTGCCACTTATGTAAATAAGTAGCCTACTTATATACTCCATAGCTAAAGTATATTATAATTCGCTCGACTATCTGTGTATGAGACTTTATGCTCTCTGTATCTGATCACCGTTACCCGTTCTACCTGCCGCTGTCCTTGCCATACTTGATTCCTGTTGTAACCGCGCTCATTGCATGTTGCCGCCCCTGTCCGAGTGCACGTTTCTATCATATCCGCTGCCGTATTTGTTGCTCGCCCGCATGAGCCCGCATGACTGCTGGTTTGTACCCGTTTGATTGTGCCCGTTTGCTTGCTTGTTGTCATTTCCGGAGCCCAATTGACTGCTTGCTCTCTATCGTTGCTGGAGCACTGTGCTTGCTTGCTATTGCATTACAGGAGCATCCAGTCATAATTATACAGTAGCTTGTCATTGTTAGCTCCTTTCAAGTTGTATTGTCAAGTCCTGTATTGCCTGGTGCATTAACTTCCCTTTTGTATGTTGAAAATGAAGATTCTGCAATACCGTTCAATGATAGCATGTCGTTGTTAGCTTGTCCTTCAATGTTTATACCATCAAATCCTGTATTGCCTAGAGCACCAACTTCCCTTTCGTATCTTGAACATTCTTTCCTTGGTCATGGTCTTTGATGTTCTGTCTTTTCATCTTGCCTTACTTTGCTGCAATGTTATGCATTTTTGCATGGCATTAATACCCAGAGATTCAATGTGGCACAGTGTAGGAATGTACTTGTATATCACCTACTCTACAGATTTTGCAAGGATTTTGTTTTAATGGCGATACCCACTGAGCCCCGACCGTATTTATTACACTGGAGCCATGAAGAGTCTGGGTGTAATGAGAACTGGTTTAATAAGTCAACTTTTGCTTCCAGAGGTGGCGGGCCCTGCCGTTCACCGGCACTATCGATTATTAACTTATCTCCACAGACTGGACTATTACATGAGCCAAATAAGCGCTCTAATTAGATAAAGGACAACAAGCTTTAAAAGACCCGTGGCTATGCCACGGGGGCCACAGGAATGTTAAAACATAAAAATATTATCCACAGAGTGCTGCCAGGTACTAAACGATAACTTGAAGGTGAACACGGGAATTGTCCTGAAGACAGCGACAACTCCCTGAATAGAGTAGATTAGCACGAAGCTAGGTAGTACAGAATACATCCTGCACTGCTCAGCAACTGCTCAGTATCACCCACATTCATTTGTGTGTCTCCATATCTTACTTACTTACACTTCTCTCTGGGAAGATTTGCAGTCTACAACTCTACCCTCCCTTTGTGGGTCAAGCTTGCTGCCTCTCTTCCTTAGAGTCTGGCTGTTCCCTCCCCACCATATGGTGGAGCTAGGAGCCCTAAGCTGCAGCCAAGTATTTTATTACTGTTGGTAGATATTTACCAGATAAATACTCTTTCTCTGTGCAGTGTGGAAAACTCAACAACAATGATGCATGGAATTTGCATGAAATCAGAAATTGCAAGCTACTTATGTTGGATGACCCCTGGCAGGGGATGGTTGGCAGGGGCAGCCCAAAGAAATGCAATGGGGCAAGGTGGAGTAACTGAATTAAGTATGTCCAGCTACTGTAGTATTTCACAGAAGGGTGGGCTGGAAACACAAAATGTAGAGTGTGCCGGGCGCAATGAAGGCCAGAAGCACAAAAGATAGTGAAGTTCTCACAATAAGTATTGGCCGGCCTTCTTGCTATGCTAATAGTATCCTAATATAAGCCGCTTCACAACTTATCATGGAACACAATGCGCTGCAATGGCCATATACACGTGTGTTTTAAATCAGAGGTAAACAATGGGTGTAAGTTAAAATGACCATTGATTGCATGGTTGCATTAAAGTATATGCTGCCAGACGTACGCTGCACAGCAAGTTACAGCTGAATATGAAATTGTAAGATCAGTATGGAGTATTTTTTCAAAACTACATGTAAATAAAAATGACGTCTTTGGCACCAATACCCACCTCGCGGTCACTTGCAAATTATTTAGTCTCTTATAACTTGTTATAAATTCAGACATACTTATCCACGATCTCATGATGTGGATAGATATTCAGTTCTCTATTCAGTTCTCCTCAACAACCTCAAAATTTATGATACGATAGGAGCTAAAAACACCGGCTTCAGGAAGTATAAAGGCTGCGGTTCAGGACGCCTGCTCGCGCTGCTCTTTGAGCTTGCTTTATGTACAGCGGGCCACTTACTGAGTGACGGACCGCTCCGCGGTGTTCAGCGGTTGCCGCTGCACGGCTCTGTTGCCATGGTCACTATTAGTAATAAGCCAGCGCCTAAACCAAGCTTTTTTAAAGTACAAGCTTATGACCCGTGACTACGTCACGGAGGTGATGGTGGTACCATTGAACCTGGAACACCTGGGTTCTGTCAGATGTACACGCAACACACATTGCATTGTCCCTGTGTGCCATAAATGCACCCAGCTCACTCTGGAGTCTGCTGTGGCAGAGAAATTTGTTGGAAATAAGTAAAAGATGAGCATACATCAGGCATACATAAGTAACTTGGCTTTACCAATCCAGAAGAGTACAAATTGGTGGCCATATGGCATACTCACCCTAGCCATGCTTGATTCTGGAGTGAAAAGATAAAATCCTGCTCAAATGCATGCAGAGGATTAGTGCTACTGGGACTATCAGACTTGTTGTATGGGACACCCACGACTTGCCCACGACTGAGTGATGGCAGCCAAATGGTACCGCAATTGAAGATTATCAACCTATCAACCCTTGTATCAACCTTGCAGAGACCCACAAAAATTCAACTGATTTGGTGATAGCTACTACAGGGGAGTTCCAAAAGCAGGCTTTCAAGTTTCAAGGGTTGAATTTTTGAAGCAATTCAATCAACTACTTATGAGTTGCTGAAAAAGTCAAGGAGACCAAAAACAACTTGAAGAGTCTGGCTTTTGTTGATGATCAGGGAGAGAGACCTTTTATCTGGTTAGGATCCGGGCAGTGGGATTCACCTGCAGGAAATCCGCAAAATAGATTGTTAGGAAGCAGATTCCGGAAAGTATGTTTCCCACACTCTTTCATCTCGTGAATCGTGATGTTAATGTTGCTGGATGACTTATCATTGTTATCCAGAAAACCCTTAAGCAAGCCCTGAAGTTGTACAAATTAAATTCAGTATCATTTACTTACCTTGCTCAGAGTATTAAGATCTACAAATATCTACAGTAATATCTGAACATACGGTACTATATACGGTACTATTTTTGCGGTAAGTTTACAGAGCCGCTGCGCGGCAATTTACATGGATCCGGTTCTACCGGCAGCCGCTGCGCGGCCAGAGCTGCTTAGTCACTATTACCAATCAAATTTAAGCGCCCCGACCGAATTTAAAGTATAGGATAGGATGATTACCTTATCAAACTCCACGAGCCCCTATCGAATTCCCAACTACATTGGACTCGTTCTAGTATCAATCTATGCCTTACAAGTACGTCGAATTCTTTGATCCACTTGAACTGTCCACTTCGTTAAGTGTTCTCTACCGTTTAGTAAATTCGTCCTCCGTGCGTGCCGATTCCCGATTCTTTCGCCTCTCAAAAGCTACTTACTAACCTAGATTGCTCATCCAGAATACAACCTTGATCTTTCCGAACTTCCCTCTTCCCTCCAGCCTGCCGGCGCCAATGTCCAAGGCTTTGTTAGCAATTATATCCAGGAGTTCAAAGGGGTTGCGTTTAGAGCTGCCAGCTCTAAACGCAACCCCTTTGAACTCAGTGCGGTGGATGCGTATAAAGGTCAGTTGGGTTTCTGTTCAAGTTGTATATCTATTAGTATCACTCAAGGTATCACTCGACACTGACACTCATACCCTGCCGATCTCAGGTGAAGGCATCAAGTACGAAGCAACCACCACCATCCGCTGCTCAGACACCAACATATTCGACCTCACTGGCCGAATTTCCAGATTTCTATCCAATACGTTTGGAGTCAAGGTCAATCGGCCTGAGATGAAGGCTAAAGCCAATGTAACACCTGGCCAAACGGGCCATTATCATGTCGTATTGGCCGGGTTATGCAAACCCGGCCGCACCAAATTGAAGTCCAAGTCTAGGTCCAAGGCCAAGAAGTTTGAGTGTATAGTCATCGCTATGAAGTTCAAGGAACTTGAAAAGGCTACCTCTACCCCTAAACAAAAGAGTTCCTTCACCGAAGTCCAAGCTGTCCAGCTCCTCGTCAACAAATTGTTCAAAGCCCAACCCAATCTCGATGCCTTCCATCAAGTAGCGTCTCTGATCCTCGCCAATAACAATAACCACAACCACATCAACGAGCTCGTTAACTCACATGTCTACCCCGAGCCGCAAAAGTACAACTGGCGAGTTACTAAAAAGCTTGTCCTATCATTCAATTGTGGAAATCACGGTAAGCACCACTGGTTTTCTCCTGGCATCTCCTTATATTTTCTTATATTTCCTTATATCCACTCGTTCACTCGGCCTAGGCAAAAGCAAAGCCCCCATAGTACCTATCGATGCCATCCAAGTCCTAGAATCTCACTTCTCCCTCATCGTCGACCAGATCGTCGGCTCCATGACCTCCAACGGATGCCTATACAACGTCGACAAGTCCATCTTGGAGCAGGCACTCCGCAACGCTTTCCTCGGCCCAGAGTCCGCCAACGAAACAAGAAAGGCATGGGTGTCATCGAAGGAAGGCGCCAAGAACTCGGGGTTCAAGTACGACGGTGTGGTTGCTGTTCCCATTGAGGGCGACCCGCATCCGCGTCTGTTTGAGGTTTTTACGTGGATAGATGCGAGGGTGGCGCGGGGGATGTGTTGTTTTGGCGTTTTCGCGGGCAGCTGGACGAAGACGCGTTGGGAGACTCTGGTTGGAGAGAAATCAACGCGTCATAACCCTTTTGATTCAGTCGGTTTTTTTGAACGGTACGTTGCATGTCGTTCTTTTGCGTTTTTTTTTTCTTTTTGCTAATGTTAACTGTTGATTATTTGCGCTTAGTTGACTGTGATTGGGATTACTAAAACATATTAAAATGTGTACTTTGTCGGGGATGAAGGTGGTTTGTAAATTATCTCATTTTTGTAGTACATTCTACAGAGGATTTTCTACCATTTGCCGCGATACACTTCTGCTGCTAGTACTACGAAATGACCGGTGCAGGTAAACTTAACAGAGGTTGTTCCGAAAGAGACGTTGAAATATCCAAGCAAAAGTTACTACCCTCCTATAAGTACCTCCTTGAAAATTCTGGAGCGGAGACAAGCTTGGGCAATGGTGCCGAATTTCTTCCCAAGCATTGTATTGCTGACTCGGAGGGCTACTTAGTAGTCCCGTACTTAAGAGAGGTATATGATTCTACTAACGAAGAGTTAGAAAGACAAATCACAAAAGTAAGTAGAAGCAGGGAGAAAACACCGATAAACTAAGCTTTGCTACCCTCTTACATTGTTTACAACTTCTGAGCGGAAGTACCAAAACGGTAGAGATGTGGGGTTTCCTACTATAGATAAGGGAAGATAGCCTAAGATAAGCGCTCTAAGAGAGAATGATTACCTTATCAAACTCCAGCCCCTATCGAATCCCCCATTGAACTCGTTCTCCAAACTAGTATCAGCCTATGCCTTCCAAGTACGTTTGAATTCTTTCAAGTTGATCCACTTGAACTATTGCGTCGCTAAATGTTCTCTATTTAGCAAATTCGTCCGCCGTGCGTACCGATTCCCGATTCTTTTGCCTTACACACTCTGCTTACCAGAGGCTCATCCTGTATCCAGAATACGACCTTGAAATTTCCGAACTCCCGCCTCCCCTCCAGTCTGCTGGTGCCAATGTCCAAGACTTTGTTAGCAATTATGTCCAGGAGTTCAACGGGGCCGCGTTTAGAGCTGCGATTGATGCGTACAAAGGTTAGCTGGCTTTCTGTTCAAGTTTCTGTTATATCTATTCGTAGTATCACCCAAGGTATCACTTAATACTGATTTGACGCTGATACTCTCCCATCTTAGGCGAAGGCATCAAATACGAAGCAACCACCACCATCCGCTGCTCAGAGACCACCATGTTCGACCTCACCAGCCGAATTTCCATGTTTCTATTCGATACATTTGGGGTCAATATCTATCGGCCTGAGTCCAATGTAACACCTGGCCAAACACGCCATTGTCATGTCGTGTTGGCTGGATTATGCAATCCCGGCCGCACCCAATTGAAGTCGAAGGCCAGGTCCAAGTTTAAGTGTATAGTCATCACTATGAAGTTTAAGGAACTTGAAAAGGCCACCTCTACCTCTGAAAAAACGAGTTTCTTCGCCGAAGTCCACGCTGTCCAGCTCCTCGTCAAAAAGTCGTTCAAAGCACAGCCCAATCTTGATGCCTCCCGTCAAGTAGCGTCTCTCATCCTCGCCAAAAACAACAACCATAACCTTAACCACATCGACGAGCTCGTCAACTCACATGTCTACCCCGAGCCCCCAAAGCACAACTGGCAGGTTTCTAAAGCGGCGCGCGCGATTTTTCTATCATTGGATTATCGAGCAGGCGGTAAGCACCACTTGTCCTAACTCTACCGACATCTTTTTATATTTTACTCCTTTACTCCTTTCCTTATTTCCTTATCCTCACTCCTTTCCTCGTTTTTTCGTTCCCTTGACCCAGGCAAAACCCCCACAGCACCCACCGACGCCACCCAAGTCCTCGAAACCCTCCTCTCCCCCCTCGTCGACCAAATCGTCGCCTCCATGACCGGCAGGTGCCTATTCCGAGGCACCATCTCCAAATCCCCTCTAGAGCAAGCAGTCCGCACCGCCTTCCTCGGGCACGAATCGTCCAACATAAGGGGGAAAGCATGGGTATCGTCGAAGGAGGGAGCCAATAACTCGGTGTGATTTCCGTCGCCATCGATCGCGAGCCGCGGCTGTTTGAGGTATCTGCTGAGATCGAGGCGAAGGTGACGCGGAAGACGTGTTGTTTTGGGGTGTTCGCGGGCAGTTGGACGACGAGAAGGAGTGAGACGTGCGATGTAATTGTGTACTTTAGTTTGTGAGAGGGATATTTGAAGGATATTCGTAAATTTTCTTTTTGTAGTACTAGTACGCTGTATACTGTACAGGTAGAAATGACCGGTGCAATTGCTGTCCCTTCTATCAGTACATCTCTGAAAAATTCTGGAGCGGAGACAAACTGGGGCAACGCCGAATTCCGTCCAAAGCATTCAAGCAGACTCGGAGGGGCTACTTAGTAGTACTGCGATAAAGGATATTGAGTTTTTTTATTTATATTTTATGTGAACGCGATATACAAAAGGTATCTTCCCCCCACCAGCGCTTTCAGCTTCCCCCTAAGCCTGCCTAAGCCCGGATCCTCTAATATTAATTACTAGTTACTCCAGCCATCGCGTAGTCGTATTATAAGTTACACTCGCCACGCCTCTAACCCGCCTCCAACCTGGTTCCAACCTGCCTCCAACCTGGTTCCAACCTGTCTCCAACCCACCTCCAGCTCCCCCACCCTGTCTCCAACCCGTCTCTAGTGTTGCGGACCCCCTACCCCCTACACCTTCTCCCTAATCAAATACCTCCTCCGCACCATCCCCTCTTCCCCTGCACCAACACCCAATTGCTAATATAATACCCCTTCC
Organism: Rhodocollybia butyracea; assembly: GCA_015501585.1. Lineage (NCBI taxonomy): Eukaryota > Fungi > Basidiomycota > Agaricomycetes > Agaricales > Omphalotaceae > Rhodocollybia > Rhodocollybia butyracea. Next base: position 16,890 of record JADNRY010000809.1, read on the forward strand.
TCCTATGCGGCTTATACGCGATCCCATTGATATACAGCTGCGGCTGGTGCTTCCGCCACGTCTTGAAGCGCGCGAACCAGCGGCGCCAGCGCTCCTTTTTGCGGGGCTTGTACCGCGCGATGCGCGTGAAGCTGGCGAGACGGGCGAGGCGTTTGAGACGCTTGGTTTGCGGGGGTGGAGGGAGGGCGGGAGGTGTGGGAGGGAGAGGGTGCGGCGTTTGTGTTCGATGGAGGCGAGGAGCTGTGGGAGGGAGGGGGGAGGGAGAAAAGGAAGGGAAATTAGCATGTGTAACATAATCACCACAAGGGGATCATCGAAAAAAAACTCACCTCCTTCTTGTCTAAACTCATGTTATGCCACCTCGCCACGGCCTGTCTGGAGAACCTCTTGTACGTCGTCCTGAACGACTCGCGTTCGGGTTGCGGGGTCGCGGCGGCGTTCGGGTTGATGTTTCGGTTTCGTTTTGGATTTCGGCTCGGATATGGGCTTGGATATGGGCTTGGGTTGCGATTCGGATACGAGTTCGTATTGGCGATTGTGTTCGGCGAATACGACTCTACGTTGAAGCGTTTGTTCATCTCGTTTATTTTGTTGCGGATGTAGCGTTGGTAGTCTCGGCGTCTGTGAGAGTGAAAAAGTAGATTGTGGATATAAGTCATTATTTCAGCGTATAGAGCTAAAGGAAACGTACCGCGCAGCGTAAAAATCTCTTCTCAAAATGGCTGATTGATCGCGTATAGTGGATTGCAGGATATCGGGGATATATATGACTCGATTGTTTCTTTCGAGTATAGCGTTCGTTCTTCTGTAGATTGAGAGAAGTAATCAACAGTTAGAGACATTTAGAGGACATAAGACAAGAAAAAACGTCGATAAAAAACCGATAAAAGATACAAAAAAAAGAGAAACCTACTCGATTCCGCCACCGCCTCAAACTTCGTACACAGCTGCTGAATCCCAAAATACGCGTCCTTGTCCCATATATCTCGTCTAGCATGCGCCGGGGCCGACGAAGTGAGCGTTCGCTGTTGCTGGTGTTGGTGTTGGTGTGTGGGAGATGTAGACGTGGCTGCAGGGCAGATAATCGCTATTGCTGTTCCTATTGCCATTGGCCCGCCGGCATGGATGTTCACTCTGTGGATTTTTGGCACTTTTGGAACGATATATCCAAGCATAGAGGCCCGTCAGCGCTTCAGCCTGGCATTGGTCGTCGGTCGTTCAACCGCAGGAGAAAGTTGACGTTGGGTTTTGGCGCTTAAAATTGGGGCCGGATCGTTCCGGGTGCTCATACGAACGAAAACCGTAACGAAGAACTGTTGAACAAGCACACAAAAGATACGAATTCGGATTCAGAATCATAGTACAAAAAAAACAAGTAAGATAAGGTATTTCGACAGTCCTATATTTCTAAAATACACCACCGCTAAATTTCTTTCTTCAATAGCTTACATCCTACGAGCAAAAAAACGTCAGATATGTTCGAAACCACAAAAGAAAACACTTACAGCAAAGCCAAGGTAATATCACCATGAATCCTGGCATTAATCTCGACAGCGACATCGATATCGACCTCGAGCTTAAGCTTGATAACATGATCATCATGGGTATCCAAATCCATGCCCCTCAGCTCATCGTACGTCGGCAAGCCAGTCGCATTCTCCTTCTGCATCAGCGTCCCATCCGGGTTCTTAATCGGGTTTCCCCAGTGATCAAGAGGCTTCACCATAATCCCAGGATTATCGCCATAAGGCCAGTTGTCGACGCCAGGAAGCGACGAGTTGGACCAGTCGTTAAGTGACAACCCAGACACTGAGCTGCGCGTGCTGGCGACACTTTCTCCAGCATCGCTAGGCGCATACGCAGGACTGAAATCCCGCACGCCTTTCGGTCGCTGCAGCACTTTCCCAGACGTGCCTACGCCTTCACCTTCCTCGTCTTCGTACGGCCAGTCATCTACGCCATGGGGCCGTTCCATCTTACCGGGATTATCACCATGCGGCCACGCATCGACGCCGAACCGTTTCTTGCCACGACGACGGCGTTTTTTCTTTCCCTCCGTTTCTTTTCCTTTCGTGGCGTTGTCGCCCTCGCCGTCTTCCTCGTCGAGGTCAGGCAGCTCGTCGGGCTCGGGGTTGTCTGCGGTAGGCGTTGGAGCGCGGTTTTCTTCGTCAGAGCCTCCGCCTTCTCCACCTTGGTCAGAAGAAGCAGAAGAGAGACTGCGAGTGGTACGGCTGCGGCCTCGCGCATGAGGAGGAGGACGGGAGACAGACGGAGATTGGCTGTGTCTAGAAGACGCTTTGGACACCGGGCGCGATTGGGATTGCTGGGGTTTGTTAGAGGCCTGAGATGCCTGCGACGGCGCACGCGAGTTGGCTGTGGACTCGGGTGCTCTGCTCGACGCCTTCGACGCTGGACGAGAGTCGGGCGCCCTCGACGCTTGGGAAGCTGGACGAGACTCGGGTGCCCTGCTCGACGCCTGAGACGGCGGGCGCGAGTTTTGCTGGGGAGTCTCAGCTTGGTCGTTTCGTTCTTCACTCATTGTGCAAGTGGGTGATACTGGTCAAGGTCAGAAACCAGTCAGCTCATAAGATACTCGCAAGTGGAATAATGCGTCATATGCTCCAACGGAAAAAGATGATTCGCGTATGACGTCGTTTCAAGCACCGTACTTCCAAAGCGCCGTCACCTGACTACCAGGTGACCAGCTCTGCTTAAACGCGTTGTGCGTATATCCTCCAGTATGTCCTTTCATTATCTCATCGAGAACTCGAAATGAATTTTTCTCAAAGGTTTCTAAAATGCCATGCCTCCGACGCTCCTATCGACTAATTGGTTACAGCCAGTTCTTCACCGTGTTCGAGCCTCCTTGAGAACATTTTTGCTCAACTGGCTGATCATCGACATCTTTGGCCATCCTCCTCTAGCGCCTGCAGTGCAGCACGGTGTTCACTCTTGGTGTTCCCGTAGAATTGGCAATACTGGATAATAAATCTTTCTGAGCCAACTCAATGCTCATCATGCACACCATATGCTTCCATTGATGCTGTGCGTACGTGTACTACTCCCTACGGCAAGTCCTTTCATTATCTTCTCCAGAATTTGTCGTTGGAATTAACTTCTCGCGACTACAGCCTCTTACATGTGGTGCCCATGTCAAAGACTCCAACCACTCGATTCGGGTATTCCAGTGCCGGAAAGCCAAGTCTGAAACGTTGCTTTGTCTAGTACGATAAAGTACAAGTGCGAATATCATCCAGCACAACGTGCCTTGCTAGCAAGCGCACGAAGAACTCAACTAGAGCGCTATTCATCCTTGGAGAGCCACGAAACGACTTCCTTAAAGGATTCGGAAATGCTATACCTCCGGACCCACCTCTGATATGACTTTCTTATCCAATCGGTGCCGGTCCTCCCCTAGCGCTGCTCGGCGCTGCTCAGTGCAGTTTCACTGCAGATTCACTGCTCGCTCTTGGTGTTTCGTGTAATTCGCAATACTCGATAATAAATCTTTCCGAGCCAACCCATCATATATACATTATGCCCACACCATCGAGGAGCTTAAATTGGAAACGAACGAGCGATTTTTCCCTCCCCTCAACTGCTGGTTCAGTTCACTCCGATTCTCCCGCCGCTTTGTCGCTACGAAATCACCATCTCTCCCCGACGCCGACGCTCTTCACACAGCATTATCCGATTGTCGCACTCGATGCTCCTACCACACCGCTGGCTGGGTTTTGCCCTCCTTACCGTACTCATTTCCTTCGCGTGTGCTGCGCCAGCGTCGCCACCCCCGCCAACCCCGCCGACGCAGGTAAGACATTTACGATGCATTCATTCCCGTTACTAACCTAACTCTCTACCCAAGATCAGCTATATGGTGAAAGTGTTCAACGAAGATGGTACCAAAGCAACAACGGTCCCATACACTCATCCCTCTGTGGAGGTCCGTATTCAGAATCTCCTTTCCGAACTGGGGAAGGACCTGGGAGGTGGCAAGCCGTTCACAAGGGACTACGACTTCACGGTGGATCGCCACACCACGGGCAAGACGACCGATATGGTTTATTTCGAGCTCCAGGGAGGTCCCGAAACCCAGAAATCCTACGGATATGTCGTCTCCGTAAACAGTGTTGCCGAGGGCAAAACCCCGAGGCTCATGCAGGTTGGTGCAATTGTCACCAGGCATTCTATCGACTCGAAGTTTACTGTGGTGGATTATATGCCGCGAGGCTACACACTTAGTAACATAGCCAAGGGACACCACCGGGACGCATTTGACAAGTTTTTGGAATTTGAGCTGGTAAAAGAATGGGCGGAGGAGTTGAAGGCTGAGGGCCCTGGCGTTAAGATGTCGGAGCAGCTGCGGCGGCCCGAGCCTGCACCAGAACCGGAGAAACCTAAACGAAAACGAAAACATAGAGACACGGCACATGGAGGCAAGGGACCTGCTGCAAAACGTCTTTCTGCTAGCGCGCCACGTCCACCTCAGGAAGAAGGTGCTACTAATGATGCGCCACGTCCTTTACCGGCACAAGGTGCATCTTCTAGTTATACTTCGGAACACCCCCCAGAACCTCCCAAACGTAAAGAGTACCCTGATATTTTCAATCCTTATTAGACTCATCCTGGCGGGCTGCCCAAGCGATCACTGGTCAAATGCTTCTCAAATACCTAGACATCGATAGGATATGTAGCCCCCTAAGCACCCGTAGTTTAAATAAATCATTCTTTAGTCGACCATGGAAAGTTTACGCCCCTCGCCCAAAGTGCACTGTAGGCTACTGTAAGCACTTTAATCAGCTTCGCTGCAGTACAATGCGCTGCTATGGACTCATAGAATTGGCAATAACAGATAGGTAAATCTTTCTGAGCCAGGTCATCATATATACATATGCCCAATTGCATCAAGGATTTATATAAATCTAAACGAAAGAGCGATTTTTCCCCCAGCTGCTGGTCAGTTCACTCTTCTCTCGCCGCTTTGTCACTACGAAATCATATCCTCAACGCGCCTCACACAATAACATCCGATTCTCTCTCGATGCTCCTACTACCACACCGCTGGCTGGGTTTTGCCCTCGCCGTGTTCATTTCCCTCGTGTGCTGCTCCAACGTCCCCGTCCCCGTCCTCGTCCTCGTCCCCGTCCCCGCCGCCGACACAGGTAAGACATCTATGATGCATCTATTCTGGTTTACTAACTCTCTACCCAAGATCAACTATGTGGCGACACTGTTCCTGAAAGATGGCACCAATGCAAAAACGGTCCCAAACACTGATCCCTCTGTGTGGATCCGTATTTACCGGCTCATTGGTGAACTGGGGGAGGACATGGGAGATCGCAAAGGTTCTGATGGGAAGTCGTTAACATGGGGGTCGGAAATCGCGGTGGAACACGAAACCGTGGACAAGAAGAGCAAGAGCGTTATGGTTTATTTCGAGCTCGAGGGAGGCCAATTCTGTCCCAGAGGTCGGAAATGCTGTGGATATATCGTCACCCTAGACTGTATTGGCAAGGGCAAAACCAAGAGGCCCATGCAGGTTGGTGCAATTGTCACCAAGAATCTTGACGGCTCGTTTACTGTGGTGGATTATATGCCGCGGAGCCACGTAACTGAGGTAACCAAGAAACGCCACCGGGACGCATTTTACGAGTTTTTTGGAATTTGAGCTGGTAAAAGACTGGGCGAAGGAGTTGAAGGCTGAGGGCACTGTGGTCAAGATGTCTGAGCGGCTGCGGCGGCCCGAGCCTGCTACACCAGAACCGGAGAGAATTCCTAAACGAAAACATAAAGACGCGACACCTGCTGCAGGTGCAAAACGTCTTTCAGGTGCTACTAATGGTGCGTCACGTCCTTTACATCCGGCACAAGATGCATCTGCTAGTTATACTTCGGATACTTCACTTCCGAGACCTCCTTCTGGAGAACGTTCTTCCAGGGCGCCTACTCCCGAGGCACCTCCTTTACCTGCTGCGCCACATCTTCCATCTGTGGAAGATATTGTAACTGTTACGCCCCCTCTAGAACATCAGCATCGTGTTTTACCTCCTCCCATACTTCCACCAGGACGTGGTGTAGGACGTGGTTGACCTCATCCTTTATCCGAGTCTGCGGCACCTCCGGCTTCATCTCCTTTCCATCATGTTTTCCCTCCTTTCGATGTCGATGCATACTGCCCACGGGTCAAATCTTTCTCAACATAGACCTTAATAGGATAAGTAGCTGGTTTAAAATCATTTCCTAGTCGACCATGCAAAGGTTACGCTCTAACCCCCCTAAGTTGTGAGCTCAAGTACTCAAATATCAGCAAGAAACTAAGTCTGCTTTGGACGTACGAGGGAAGTATCATCTAGCACAATGTGTTCCACGTAGATTACAGGCGATCAAGCAGGCCACTACTGGAGACTGAGACTTGATGCCTTGCCCACTGAGTAAGTACACTGTGAACTTTTGCAGACTCTTACTTGGTACTTTGATCATCCTCCTCTCACGCTTCGCTGCAATGCAGTGCAGTGCGCTGCTCACTCGACTCTTGGTGTTTCGTGAATTGGCAATTCTAGATAATAAATCTTTCTGAGCCAACTCATCATGCACACATATGCCCAATTGCATCAAGGATTTATATAAATTGAAATGGAAGAGCGAATTTTCCCCCCCAGCTGCTGGTTCAGTTCACTCTTCTCTCACCGTTTTGCCGCTACGAAATCATCTCTCCCCAACTCCCCTCGATGCTCCTACTACCACATCATTGGCTGGGTTTTGCCCTTCTCGCCGTACTCATTTCCCCCGCGTGTGCTGTGCCGGTGCGGCGGCCACAGCAGGCTCCGGTAAGCCATATATATATGATGCATCTCTAGTTACTACACGGCCAGCCTTTCGGGTTAAACTGAGTTTAACCCGAAAATTTCGAAGGGAGGGTCAAACCACTCAAAACTCAGGACAAAAGTGATAAGATTGCCCGAGTTCGAAAGTAGTGCCGGTGCAAAATGAATCAGCCCCAGGACAAAATCATTCAGCCCAGAGACTGACCAGTGTTTCATCTCAGAATCACGTTTCTGGTTCTCTTCCGTATTCATCCGAATATATTCCGTTTTTTTCCTTTTCCTCGCTCAGGATAGAATAGAAACAGTAATTTTTATTCACATATACATATTTACACAACGACTATTTACAAGAGAGACAGATGAAACGTCACAACTAGTACTCACCTGGGCGCTGTTGAGAAAAGCCTGGAAAATCGTCAAAATTGTGAAGCAGATAAAAAATAGGGCATACCAGGGAGGAGTCAGAAGTGTTCGTCGGTCGAGCAAGCGTTTGGCAGTTGAAGAGCATGGAATCGTTGAGGAAGCATTGACTCGTTGAGGAAGCATTGGGTCATTGAGGAAGCATTGGGTCGTTGAGGAAGCATTGGGTCGTTGAGGAAGCATTGGGTCGTTGAGGAAGCATTGGCTCGTTGAGGAAGCATTGACGTTGTTGAGGAAAGATTGTGTTGAACAGCGTTGAGAAAGTTTGAGGCATTTGCACCTGATGAAGTAAAAAAGCTTGCTGTTTGAACACAAGCTTGAGGGCTGAACTTGACGACGACAATTTCGAGAGAGAAGAGTTGAGGAAGAAAACAAACCGTGGTAAAAAAAAAAAACCGCGCCTCATCGATTCATCAGTCACGGGATCGTATTTGCTTCCGTTTCAAAGCCCGGTGTGCGGTGCACTGCAAGCCTCGCTCATAGGACGAAAGACTTCAGTTTAAGAAGAGCAAGTAATATTAAACTGAATTTAAAACTAAATGGGACGTTTGATGCTCTAGTGTACAAATGCAAGCGCCTGCATCCCCCGCCCACCATGCGCCGTGTTCGCAGCTGGTTGTACTGGCCCTACTGCAGGTGAGTGTATCATGGGCGGAGAATACGAAGAGATCAAGTTGGCGCGTGGAGAATACAGAACGGGGTAGATGCATGAGAATGTCAAGAGTACATGACTATGCAACGGTAAGTCGTAGTGTGCGTGGGGCAACTTTCCACGTACAGTTCTATCTGGCCAAGGAAACCATTCCTTGTTCTCTGCATTCGTTCGAGCACGTTTTGATTGACCCCCCGTAGCATATGGGTCAAAAGCATCATCACCTGCAGAGAAAAATCAATATCAAAAGCATGTACATACAAGTATACGGACCTCTCATTTCTTCGCTTGGGTCAATGCCTGGAGAGCTCGGAATAGACTCGTCATCCTCAGGCAGTTCGTCGTCGGAATCAATATTGTCAGGTCCATACTGGTAGACATTCAGCATGTAAGTGGAAAGAGCTTGGATGTCTTCTGCTTCACGAGAGCTGGAGAATTCAGGTTGCAACATGTCAATTTCGCTCCAGTCAAAGTGGGACTGCTCAAAGGTCTGGCGAATATGCCCAGTATAATCGGCAAACCCATCTAGGGACGCAAAGACTCCTGGGCA